>JAJDMX020000365.1:0-38384 GCA_022345685.2 Nothomitra cinnamomea | reverse complement strand
ATTAGATCCTACATTATAAGGTTCACACTTGGTTTTGTCTATCCGGTACAGTTAGAACTTCCTATTAGCGAAAATCAAAAAATGGCTCACATCCCGTGATGGCTCATATCCTTAGCTCCTACAGTATCTGATTGGACGCTGAGGGCTGGAATTTTGCGGAGCAAAACCCCAGAGTCAGCCTCGTATCTCAGGCCTGTGATCAGAAATGCCTGCAGAGCTGTCAGTCTTATCACGAATCTTTTGGCACTCGCTTAAAGGCTTCAGCAAATCAGGAGTGTTTGACCCAAGCTCAAATTCGGGTTATTCCTATTAGGGAGTAGAAAGCTGCGAGATACGAGTCTCACTTGTCACCCGCAGACGTGGACAAATGTTTGCAGCTTTCGACTTCCCTCACCACTGCGTGCGGTAATCGAGGCACTGAAGCCACCACCCCTGACTGAGCTCTTGAGGACTTGTCTGCAGCTTTCTCCTCTTCACTATTCGTTTGCACCAGACTACTGACTCGAGAAACCGCCCAAAGTCACTCTCCATTCTTGCCTGCAGTCTACTCAGTTTACTACGTAATTTCTCTTCCTTAAGCATGAGCGTCTTCGATAGGCTGTTGGGCAACGGCGCGTGTCAGGACTTGAGGTTTGCACCGCCTCCAAGCACATCCCACCAGCCTCGGAAATTCGAGAGTAGCACATCTGCAGGAGATGGAACCTGTGTAGGGATTCCATACAGATCCTTGGAGATCTGGAACTTTAAGGTGGTAGAATAGGACATCGTTTTGTCGTTTTCGCTTGTCTCGTGGCTGTGGGGTTTTGAGTGCGGGCTGCTCTTGCAAACATGGATGGCTCGGAATGGAGGCTAACAAAAACATTCCAGAACTCCGAGCCTCTAATCAAGGAAGGGGAGTTACCGCACAGCGAGATCGACAACTGGCTTTAGCAGGAAGGGTTATATAAGGCACCCATCGCAAACGATAGCGACGCGATTACCGGTGGTCTACGGCTAATGTGAGAACAGCGTCCCTTAGAGAGAATAAGTAGAGGAAGGGTGGAAGATGAAGCGCTCTAGAGTCCGAGATGGCCGGAAGTGACAGGTGGCCGGAAGCGACAACAAACCCATTCAACGCAACACTACCCTCAGAACATAACAAAGCCACGCAAGCGCAGCGGAAAAGCGGCCAATTATGAAGTGCAAATGGCTAGGGCACCAGATGCGATAGCTTCTGGTGAGGTTAAAAGCCTTTCTGCGGCCTCTAGGGAGTTTGGGCCACATAGGACAGCTATCGCGCGACGACTCAATGGCGGCCTATCTATTGCAGAAGCCAATGAACAAGCGCAGCTTCTATCCAAATCTGAGGAAGATGCTTTGTTCCTGTGGTGCAAAAGATTAACTGTAACTGGTTATCCTGCATCTCATCAAGTAATAAGAGAGATGGTATGTGAAATTCTGACGCGACGTGTCGCGGTGATCAACACAGACGACATGAAGCTTGTTACCATTCCACCTATTGGCCAAGACTAGGTAAAAGGGTTTTTACTACAATATCCAACCCTAAAAACAGTTAATTCATAGAAAATTAACGCGTCTTGGTGGAAAACGGCTACTCCAGATGTAATAAACAGGTAGTTTGACGCGTTTCGCAACACGCAATCAGAGCATATGTTCAAACTTCATAACATCTACAATGCGAACGAGACTGGATTTGCAATTGGTACTAGTCAAAGCAATCATGTTATTATCGATTCTACTTTATGTACAAGATACAAATTGGAGCCTGGCCATCAAAGGTGGGTATCAATTCTAGAGTGTATCTGTGTTGATGGAACAAGCATTCTACCACTTATCATCTTCAAGGCGCAAAATTTTAGTAGTACCTGGATCACAGAATCTACTTCACATGATTGGCAGTTCAGTGCATCTACAAAAGGATGGACTAGTAATATCTATAGATTGGAATGGCTTCGTCGTGTTTTTGAACTGGCGACTCGAAATAAAGCTAAAGCTTAACCTCCACTTCTAATTTGTGATGGCCATGACAGTCATATATCTGGCAACTTCATAGCACATTGCATGAAACATAATATTGTCCTTATGGTCTTACCACCTCATACTTCACACTTAACACAGCCATTAGATGTTGCAGTATTTGGACCACTGTCTAAAGCTCATGGCCAAGCAGTTGACAGGCTTCTTCTGACATGAATGGTAAGAATTAGCAAAGCTGAATGGGCAGATATTTATATCAAGGCAAGATAAAAGGCTGTTACAAAGAAAAAGGCGTCCAGGCGGCCGAGCGACAGACAGCTCAAAAGAAACGCAAATGGCTTTGCATTTTGTCTGATGAAGACGAAGGTGAGGCTAATAATGAGCCTGAAAGTACTAAGGTGGAAGAGAGCGAAGAGAGCGAAGAAGAAGATACAATTATATGCCAATTTCCTTGAGTTATGTACATAGTTAATTGAACTGTTTTTTGTCGCTTCCGGCCATCTCGGACTCTAACGTACCCCTCCTTAAAGAGTCTAGCAAGGGCCGCCAGGATACCGAATGCCGGACAATTGCGTCCTGTCCTTCGACAACGACACGTTAGAGAAGATGACCGTGACGCTGAAGCTTCCGCGACGTTACCGCCACCACTTCTGGTACTCAGATTGGGTGACACCCAAGATCCAGGCGATCGCTGGCGAGGGGAGTAGTGGTAAGGGGGGAGATAATATGGGTATATGCACCATTTCCCGGCATAACAAGGGAGAGATGAGCCCCGTAATCCTCGTAGCCTGGCTATCCTGGGGAAGAGTTGCTGACAACCCGAGGTAGCTAGGGATTATGTACATGACTCCCAATGGTATGTACTCATTTACAACCTATGTGCTGTCCTATAACAAGTCAAGACATATCACATGCGGGTTTATCCGCTATGTCAACAAATACGAGAACAAACGCCTACTGCCGTCTCTCAGGGCTGCTGCAGCCCTCGCCTCGCACCCGCTCCTCCTTCCGACCCTGTGTTACGAGCTGCGCGTCGGGCGCTACTCGCGGATTATCCGCAGTCTGCTTGCCAGCCTGGTCGATGTGGAGCGTAAGACGGGTCTGCTGCGAAAATGGTATCAGGATGGTAATGAGCTCCTCGCGCAGGGAGGTGCTGAGTATGGAGGAAGGTTCTATGACGAATATAAGCAGTTAGTAATGGTGGGTTTTCTGCGTCCTGAGATGGATGACTTCCTGCAGGACGTGGGTGCCGATCTGCAGGATGGAGTAGAGTGTTTAGAGTGTATTGCATTGACGGGGCAGGAAGTGGTAAGGGAGCTGGTGAAGCACTTGTGGGACATGAAGAAGAGTTTGGATGGGCGGAGTCTACGCGTTCAGAAGAGGATGGATTTGCAACTTCAAGTTGTATGGGCCCCTTCCCCCTCTTGCCATATTCCTCCTGTCTGGGTGCACTGCGTGGGTGAAGAAAACCGAGTTCGGCTAATGTATTCCCTAGTTATGTAACTTGATGCAGCAAAGCGAGAATAGGCTGAATCAATCCGTCGCGCTGGACACGAAGCGTATCGCAGAAGCGAGTTGCCGTGACAGTTCCGAGATGAGAAAGCTCGCTGCCCTCACCATGTTCTTTCTACCCATCGCGACTGTTGTGGTATGTTACTCCACCCCCGATTTCGAAATCGAGCTGTTCTGAAGTTGCCCTATCTTAAAACTCAAGTAGACTATCTTTGGTGTGCCGAACTTTTTTATCCGCTCACCCGACTCACGTAAGATCGTCGTTACCTCCGACTTCTGGATATTTTGGGCTATAGCAGTGCCGGTTACCCTTTCGGTGTTCGATGCTTGGCTTTTGTGGCATAGGATAAACAGCGTGGCTGTTCGGCGTTCTGCCCGTAGACAAGAGGACTTCCGAAGGGACACCGACGTCCAGATGGGTCGTTGCGGTGAGCCCCTATTTTGGTGCAGCGACACCCTTGCAGTTGGGGGTTCCGGTGATTCCGGTTGGAAGCCTGTGTTCCGACTCCCTTCTAGTTATTAGTTAAGCTAAGAAAGTTTGTAGGCAAGGTGTAAATTGGTGGAGATATGGTGGGTTCGTGGGGTTAAGGCGATATTAAGTGGGATATTCACTAGAGTATATCACCAGGCTTTCGACACCACCCGAGCTTTCGACAGTAATTTTATTACAGTAGACTACGGCTCGATAGCTATAATACAAGATTTCAAATCATCATTAATATCACCTTCTAGAGACGTACAATCATCCTCGGCCTCAGATAATGGTGTTGCAACCCGTTTTCACTTGGCTGTCTGGGTGATAATCCCCCTACCCCTCCCCCCCTCCATAGTCTCCAACGCCTCGCTGACCGTAATTGTGCCATCACATGGCAGTCGTTTTCGCTTTTGGGCACATTTAGCATCTTTCTTCTTGTTGTAGGCCTTCTGTTCTGCAAGTTCAGTCCGTAAAATGGTGTTTTCCACCTGTAGGATTTGCCCCGCCTTACAAGCCTTTCGAGCAACCCTGCTGAGAGTTCCATTGCCTGGAGCAACCATTTCTTTTACTCGCTGCCAGTTCTCTAACTTCCAAGGAGTTTGTAAATGCAGAGGAACAGTGGGGTCAGGTGGATTTATGTCTGGAATTGGTAGGCGACGCAATGCTAAACCAGGGTTAAAAGGTACCAAACCAGCTTGACGGAATCTGGACTTGATATTCTTATCAGTCATGGCACGCGGACAGGCCTCTGCATAAATGCCAAGGAATTCTGACTTTGGAATGTGGATTTTACCTAGCCTAAGTCTTATATCCACTGCTCATCAATATCAATGTTTAAGAGAAGCAAAAACTGCCACATCCAAAGGCTGAAGCATGTGCGAGGTATGCGCAGAAAGGCATAAGAGAATAATCTTTTGTTTCTGACAGAATTAGTGAAACTCTGGTGTGAGGTGACTACCATGGCCATCCAGTATGAGAAATCGTACATCATTTGGGTTCCTCAGATGAGTTTTCGGTTCAAAATGAATCTGCAACCACTTTAAACCAAGTGCATTGTTTGTCCAGCCTTTAGGACTTAGAGATATCATCCAATCAGGTAGTACGTTAGGTTGAAACCATGTGCTTTGAATGTGCTTACCTTTAAAGATGATAAATGGTAGAATTAGTTTGCCGATTGCTGAGATACATTCAATGGCAGTTACCCATTCACCTTTCACATCTTCTACCGACTGCCCTAATGAAGTTTGAGTAGTATCCACAATAACATAGGCTTTTTGGTTCTCTCCCATTGAAAACCCAGTTTCATCAATGTTGTAGATATGCTGTGGTTTGGGTTTGTATTTGAGGTACTGGGTCTGAAAAGTGTCAAACTACTGATTTAACGTTTCAGCAGTGCAGGATTCGTGGCGAGATGTTTCTAGCTTGTTGGAAATTGTGGATTTTAGGTGAGGATGTCGTTTTAAGAAGCGTGTTGGCCAGTTTCGGCTGGTAAGGTGAGTGGATATAGTGTTTCGTCGGGTTGCATTTACACGACTCAAAATCAGCACCTTTGCCATCGCTCTTAGCATATCATGACGGATTGGAAACCCTTGTGCTGTATGCTCCTCGGCCCAATGCACCAGAGCCTGCTCTTCCTCTGGGGTACACGTTTACTGCGCTCCGTGGCCAAGATTGGCAGGTTGGCCACCATTTCACCGATGGATTAGGGTGGTTCGGGGGACCTTATAATACTGTCCTGCTGCCAATAGGGATGTAAATCGCCCATTTTCGAAGTCGCGCAATGCTGCCTGGATGCTCTTTTCACGATCCATTGGGTTTGGAAGTTGATGGGGTGGTTCTCGCATTTAATAGGGTACATCGAAGCTTCTAGAATTTTTTACTGTCGAAAGCCCGGGTGCTGTCGAAAGCCTGGTGGGGCACTTTAGCTATGCTCTGGCAATTTGGCCACTGAAGATCGATGGTACATATGGTGGAATGATCTTATCTGGTGTTTATAGTGATCTGTTAATCTAATCTGCGGCCTGGGGAATTGATTGATTGTTTTGTTTTGGATAATGTGCTTCATGTATTTCATTTTGGGAAGGATGAAATGTTCAGTTTTTTTTATGCTCGGGGAATGGCCACACTGGGCTCTATATAATTTTAGGAGTCACAGTTAGGGCCTGGTTTTGATGTGAAATAAAGCAAACCCTTTCTGGTCGCTACGCCAATACATGGCAGGTTATTGCATAACTAAAGGCGCAAATATTGGGTTATCTATTCGTCATTCCGAATCAAACTGAGCCATTACAACACCTTTCAACATACCAGGTCATGACTAAAGGTTATGGCGGGCCTTGATAATGTCTGCGGCCTAGAACACATAGGCCAGTTAGCACCTTTCAACAAGGCATGGCCTTGGTAAAGCTATCTCACCTTCTCAGCAACGGCATAAACCGTAGCACTGGTATGCGTCGCCGGTATCAACGGCATGATACTCGCATCGATAATACTCAACCCGTTAGCCCCATAAACCCGTAATCCCGCGTCAACCACCCCACCAAACTCTTGCTTCATCATCGCACAGGTACAGCACGGGTGCGAATATGTTGGTACGATCTGCTGCCTTAGCGCAGTTCTCAGCTGGTCATCGCTCGTGAGACTTGCACCGGGAGCTAGCTCTACAGGGCCGAGTTCTTGCATTGGTGGAGAGGTTATCAGTGCACGGTTTATGCGGATCGCAGCGATGATGGTCTCGAGATCTGTGGGGTCGCTTAGGGCGCCGAAATCGATTAAGGGAGGTGAGAACACGTCGGTGGAGTTGATGTGGACAGAGCCACGGCTGAGCGGCTTGACGAGGGTGACGGGGATCACGTTTCCGCCGTTCCATCCCGTTTCCTGGACGGATGCAGCTGTAGAGGCGTATAAGCGGAGGATGACTGCGCGCTGGGCAATGTAGCCGGCTAGGATGGAGTGGTTGACGCATGAAGGGTAGACTGAAGCTGGAGATTGGGATTTGGCGAGGTTAATGATGGATTGGTAGTTTGCGGTGATGTTTGGTAATGGGAGGAATGCGACGGTGTTGCCACCTTCGTTGACGATCGTGTAAGGCCCTTGGCGGCTTGACCAGTAGAGAGCGAGTTGCTCTGCGGCGTAGGTTTGGTTTGATGTTAACATTTCAAGGTTTGGTATGAGTTGCTTTTCGACTGTTTACAGTTTGAGTTAGCAAGGAAAGACTGAGGCGTGGCAAAACCGGAGTGGCTTGGAAAACATCTAGGGGGTAAGTGAATGTGCGGGAGGCGCCTTAGTTGCGCAGTTATCAGTATCTTGAAAAATGTAACCTACAGTTGTAAGCCGTATAAACCGTCGGATGATCCTGAAAGTTCTGGCCAACGCCAGGAAGATCCACCAGCGTCCCAATTCCGAGGCTTCTAAGAAGGCTCGCAGGTCCGATCCCAGAAAGCTGAAGAATCTGAGGAGAGTGAAGAGAGCCTGCGGCCAAGATAACCTCCTTTCTTGCCAGCACAGTACTGCTTTGTTTAGTATCTCGGGATATGTACTCGGCTCCTACAGCCGTCTTGCCTTTAAAGATAATCTTCCGCACGGCTGTGTGGGTGAGCAGATGGTAATTCGGCCGCGTGTTGATGACGCGGTCGTAGTGAGCCGTTCGAGCATATGATCGAGTTTCATCTTTTTGATCTAGGGAACTTGGGGCCCAGAAGACCCCTCTTGCATCGCCGCTGCCGGGGTCCTTTGGAGTCGGCACACCAAGACTATGCCAACCCCGGAAGAAATTTTCTGTGTTTTGGCGATAGTTAGTTAGGAGGCTGGTAGATGGAGCGAAGCCTGTGCTGGGGGTGCGCACTGATGGACGGGAACTGGAATACAGGGTAGCTGGACTGGACAGGTCCAGCGCGTCCATGAACAGAGGTATCCCATGAAATGTCAAACGCCTCTGCAAAACTCTCAGCAGCTGGAGTGAAATTCTCGCTCTGCCTCTTGTTAAAATTCGTGGGAAGTAAATCGGAATTTAGACAAGACCTGCTTTTTTGAAATAAGGGAGTAGGTCTTTCCAGCCCCAACCGGACCCTCCCAACTCCGTCCACGCGTCATAGTCCGCCGTGGATGCACGGTCGAAGAACATTCCATTTATGACCGTTCCTCCACCGACTACTGCTGCAGCCGGAACCTGGAACGTGCCATTGTTCAGTTCGCGCTGAGGAACGCTCGTGAGATTGAACCAGTACGGTGTCGAGGTTAGGTTCAGAAGGCCAGGGACGAGGACAGACGGTTCGTGTTTGTCGAGTGGACCGTACTCGATTACCAACACTGAGGCTGTTTGCAGCTGCAGGTTAGCGTCTGTTTTGAATTTTAATGTTCATTGCTGGGTGCGACAATCACTAGCTGGGTTCTCGGTAAGCCGGTCGGCGACGGTGAGGCCGCTAGTTCCACCTCCGATAATAACAAAGTCGTAGGAGTCATTCAAGGCAGCGTCGCGCCCGACAACCTTTGCACGTGGCGTGGCAGGAACTCCTTTGGCTGCCTCGATGGCGAGGGATAGAAGCAGAATGTGATGAAACATGTCTTTTCCACGATCTGGCACTGTCCTAGGAACGTGAGTGGATGAGACGGGCGGAGGGACGGGAAGGTAAAAGTTGCTGGTTGAATGCTTACTAAGTTCTTTTTTTTACGCATACTACGCTGTCATGCTACGTAAGCAGCAGGGCCAAAATCTTACCTGCATTCGTTAATGTGCCCAACGACGAGTTGGTTTCCATGATCCGGATTATTTTCTTTAGACGAGCGGTGTAACTAATAAATCTTGCGCTGGCCGAGGATGCACAACAGGTTAGTCTATTGAGTACTAGGCAATATAAAACTCTGCCCCGCTAAGGGGTACCTCACTAAGCCTGCTGTATTCGCTCGCTTATCAGATGCTACCCCGGTAAAACATACTTCGTTCACTCATCCTGAAAATCGCGAGGTGGCGGTAAGGATTCTGGGTAATCCGTTACCTATACACCTTGTGTACAGCAGCTCATACCCTCTCGCCCTCGCTGCGTCCATTGCACCCTCCGAGTTCCACAGGCCGTCGTCTATTATTTCCGGTTGTGTACTAGTGGGGTATTGAGATTCAAACTTCAGTTGATTTTCTAGGGTTAATAACGTGTTGTTAATTACCTTCCAGCAGCGAAAAACCACTCCCGCTGTCTTCCCGATCTCTCCGATGAATGTATGTAGTTAGTAAATTTACGTGGAAATTGACAAGAGCGCGTACGAACATTAGCCTCGTTTCAAACTCGACTGTGTTTGCCTGTGCAGGAAACAAGTTAGAATACACCAGCATGTTATCTTAACTACCCTCCCTCACCTTCTAGAAGCAGTTATTGGTCAGCCGGGTCTGATATACTTCGTTTGGCAGGTCCGTGCCGGAATTTAGAGCTTACATTTAAGGTGCGGCGTGGAATAAGCTGACTTTTAAGCGTTGACGTGCGGGCCTACGTTGGATCTGGGGGACCCCGACTCATGGAAGGGGACAACTAGTTGACATTTTACGTACACTGTACGTACAAAATACGAAAATACGCCGATCGAATGCCAGCATTGCACTGCTGTGTTAGAAGTCAGGTGTACCTTACAGGCGTTAACCCTCGCCAGGTTCATCGGATGCTTGACGCTTGGTAAGACGAGGCGGGAAGGACGTCGTGGACCATTGGTAGCGGACGCCATGTTCCGCCCCCGCCGTCTCAGCCTGCGCCACGCCGTCTTTGTTATAAAACAAGGTTATGTCGTTCTCGTCTAGCTATGTTGCTCCTGTCTAACCTATGTACAATGGCAGCGAGACCTAGGTAATCGGCATTTACAGGCCTCAATCTTCTCGCTTCACGAACAGTTTTGTCAATGAACTCCCCAAACACCTGTCTCTGTGGTAATTAGAGTCTACCGCTACCTCGTGCTTACGCTTGTAGGACTTCCCCGAATATCGTTTCCTCCCACGTGTTGGTCCCCGTAGTTTATTATAATGAGCAGCAACTGGGAGAAAAATGCCTCGGAGTAAGACTACTGTTAGGGGAATTCTACATCACGTCAAAATACTCAGATCGAATCAAGGGCAGTGTTACGGAAGGAAAAAGAAGAGCCAGCGAGGCCCCAATATCTATATAAACCCCCATCAACTCCCGACCTTCTCTTCACCATCTACTTCGGACAGCCAGCTTCTCGATCCAGCCCAGAGCTCAAAACAACTATCCTTATAGAATATCAACAACCCTCCGCAATCCTCCCCCAAGAAGGTACACACTCTTCTCCCCACCCTTCTCCCTCCCACACTAATCCACCGGCTCCAGACCATTTACCATGCAACTCATCAATCTCGCCGCCCTCTTCCTCGCCCTCCCAGGCGCACTCGCCTGGATCGACTGCCGCTACTCCCCACCGGGCAACATCGACAAAGCCGCTCTCCACGATTGTTTCAACGGCGACCGCACCGACTACTGGGGCGGGGCTGTGTGCGGCGGTCGCGGCTGGTTCAAGGGCAACTGGCACTGGGATAGCCCGGAGGAATGTTATGATTATTGCACGGATTGCATTAGCAATAGTATTGAGGTTGGGATGGAGACGGCGGAGTGTCACGCTCACGGAGGTGGGAATTCTGAGTGTTGGATGGGGTATCACTAAGAGGGATGTGAGGGCGTGAGGGTTCTGATGGCGGGGGTTGAGGCGAGTGAAGGGGGCGTATGATGGGACTTGTGAGTGGTGGGAATGTAATGGTTGGGAGGTCCTGGCTGGCAAGGAGCGGTGAACTGGGGATTTGTTGGGAATATGCGCGGATTGGTGTATGATTAACTATCTTACTCTTCTTGACACTCTTTTGAGATATTCAAATTGTTGTGGTTGGCGCCTGCGCGCTGCCCCGTGGCAGTGCTGCCATCGGAATCAGGAGCTTCCGGGCATCGTCATGCCCGGAAGCCCATTACCCGGACGTCCTCACAGCGCTTCCAAGGGCCTGAGCAACACCGGCAACAATATAAAAACCGGGTAGAATCCTATATAGTATGTAGTTAGTTGTCGCCTCTTTTACATAGTCGTTCTACATAGTCAAATCCAAGCCTTCGTTTACCCCATCCATAGCCTATACTACAACACAAATTAAATTGCATTCGATTGCACCAGAACGGTAACTAGTCTGTTTGTGGGTATTCTCACTTGGGGTGTAGAAAGAAAGCACTCTCTTGCCAAACCTCTATGAAACTCGCGCGGTTATAGAATAGAAATATGATAGGTAACTAGAGCAATTATGGAATCTCGTGGAAATTTTCTAGTTTTTACTCTAATGCTCTGTCCTTGGCTGTAGGTGGCCACGCCAAGAATGGTCTGTGCACATCGTTGGCCTTGATCCTACAAATAATATTCCAGTGGAAGCTCTTTCAAGTAACTTGATCTCCCAAGAACAAGCATCACTCACCCGTCAGAGCAATCACTCGCCTTTAATATCTTTGTGAAAATTGAGATTTAAGAAACACTATCAACTCCTCCTCATCATCTAGCGCTTCGCGGACCCCCAATCCCCTTCCCCACCCTACCGCAACAAACTTCGGCCTCTCTCCAAGTGGCGCCATATCTAACCCTCGATCGACAGGGCCTATCTCAGGGCAGATAGAAATTGGCGTCAGCCGTAACTTCATCTTCGATTACAGAAAGAAATGGAGACACCGCGATTAAGGCAAACGCGGCCGGGTGGAAAGACATAGACATACCAAGTATACCATATCACAGCCCTTACATCCCAGCCAACGCCACCATGTTGCGGCACTGGAAACTGCTCCCTTGCCACTTCGACCAGCTTCAAGATCTTCTTCACGTTAAAAGCACGCCTTTCCGTCCCGAATACCATAGGCTACTACTATTACGACAGGGCAAAATGTTAGTTCGACAGGGTAGAAATGTTAAAACGACAGGCCCGTAACATAGCGCCTGGGCAATGAAAATTTTTCTTGACGCGTCGCATCAACCTCTTTTTTTCTGTTCCAACACATACTGGATACGAAGCTGCAGATATGAGTCTCTTGCCACCCCAGGAAGGCAAGGAATACGTTAGTCGGGAGTCGGTGATGGAAGCGCTCCAATGCCATGCACAATTTAACAGATATGCCATAAGTACTCGACGTTGGAACGCGAAAGACCAAGCCCTTTACCTGAAATGCGACCGAGAGGGGGAGTATAAGGCTCGACATGGTCTTACAGCAACGAATCGAGCTCGTGACACTAGAACGAGGCTTATTGATTGCCTCTTTTCCGTTCGCGCCAACTGCAAGCAGAGAGTTTGGACCTTCAAAGTTCGAAATGCGAATCATAACTATGATGGAACATCAAGTAGCTTTAGTTACCCCATTCAATGTCGAATGCCACCTGATGTGAAGGCACACGTTGAAGCACTTTCTACCTCTGGATCAAAACCTCGAGAAATTCGGCTCGCGATCAGCCAGACGACGAATCATACACTCATTGCTCAAGATGTTTACAACGCACGAAGCACATTGCGCCTCAAGAATCTGGCTGGCAAGAGCCCTATAGAGGCATTAATTGCCACGTTGGAACATGGAATGTACAAGTTCAACTATCAAACGGACTCAATTGGACGTGTTACTCATCTTTTCTTCGCCCATCCGAAATGCATAGCACTTTTCCAACAATACTCCGACGTACTTCTGATGGACTGCATTTACCGGACTAACAATTTTAAGATGCCCTTACTAAATATTGTGGGTACTACGTGTCTGAACAAGAATTATCATGTTGTATTTTGCTTTCTTGCTAAAGAGAAAGAACGGGACTACACTTGGGCACTCTCAGAACTCAAAAAACTTTTGCGTCCAGACATGAATGTGGGTGTGGTGATTACGGATCGAGAAATGGCCTTGATTAATGCTTGCAAAGAGGTTTTCCCTGGAACAACATGTTTGCTTTGTACATGGCACATCGAAAAAAATGTTCTAACATATGCAGCCGAAGCTTTCAAGAAGGGCAATGCTCGAGATACATTTATGAAGGCATGGGTAAAGGTTATTCAGTCAACTACAATTCAGCTTTACGAGAACAACTGGAATACCCTTCAAGATACCTATGATATGATTGCACTTGGTATTGTACAATATATCAAAGACACATGGCTAGTCAAATGGAAGCGGTTTATTGTACACGCCTACACAGACAAGTCCTTATACCTCAGTAACCGTATTACATCATGAGTTGATGGAGCATATAGCACCATTAAGTCATATCTTCAATTCTTGACTAGGGATCTCAAAATGGTCTACGATAACATCAGTCTTTTGCTCACCAATCAGCATACAACACACGAAGCCGAAAAAGCTATAAACAAAGCTTGATCACCACATACTGCGATGGATCCACTATATTCACAGCTGTTAGAATGTGTTTCAAACTATGCTTTAAGGCAGATCTAGGCACAGAAGTTCTGCCTGACCAATTTAGATGCATTACCCATGTGCACACAAACCTTTTGAAGCTCTATGGGTATACTATATGCTCACGAAATTCAAGTATGATAAGCGGAAACTGACTTCCTTACACTTAAAGATATATACTTACATTGGCACTTTTTGCCTCAGGCAGAAAGAATAGCACAACTACTAGTTCTTGAACCCGCTATTGCAGAAACCCATAGTTGACCTACAGCTCCACAGGAAAGATGTCATCGATGTTTGAACAGGGCAGCTCAGACTCAACAACCTACTTCAATACTTCGTCAGCCCTCAACTTTTGAGAGAATTGATCTACCTATCAGTAACAGAACCAGAATACAGCAGGGGCAGAGTAGCCCAAGTATATAGTTTCTTTTCTCTATAGTTTTGTATTAGAACACTACTTTAGACTACCAAAAAAATCAAAAATATAAAGCCCTTTTTAGGTAAGCGAAACAGCCCTGTCAATCTAACATATTCACCCTGTCATTTTAACATTTTCACCTTGTCAAACTAATATTTTGCCCTGTTGTAATAGTACTACCCTTTAATAATCTAGAAAGTCTGGCTTTAAGGCCAACCTTGACACTATATTTAGCTAATATATTCTTCAGCTACCAAGTATTTCTCAACTCCCTTAGTCTTTCCTCCACATCTGACAGTTCAGGGTCTCATAAGTTGTAGAGTTTTCTATTTATCAGTTACATTCTAATTAAGTTGCTTAACAGTTATATAGCTAACTGGGATTATTGTCTTAATCAAAGTATAAGTTATTTATTAAGTTGCTATAAGTTATACTTTTATTACTGAGAGAACTAATTGCATACAATCTGCTTTGACCCCTACTCACCTTTAACAAGTACTTTCTATTCTTGTATTTGGTTTATTCTTACTAAGTTATATATACCATCTCTTAATTCTATGAAGTTACAACTCAATCTAATAGTAGCAATGCCATTTCTATATTTATAGCATTATTTTAATAAGGTTCAAGATGTTTGTACATCTTAATATCTATTTCCATATCTTATCAAATAATTAATACATATATAAAGGTTTTACAAAATTAATAAATAAAAAGACTTACTTAAAAGGTACTTATATAATGTATTTTAGAATTAATTACAAGATATTCAGAAAGATATAAATAAATTAATATGTAGTATAGTCTCTAGCTATACTACCTTACCTACTAGAGTTGATTACCAGGGCTTTGACCAAACTTGTAAGTTTGACCATGCCAAATTCAAAAGCAATGCTAGAATCTTCTACTCTCTATAAAATTTGCCTCAACAGAGCGATATCTCTATAACTTTAATGGATCATGAAGTTAATATCCAGAAGGCTCTCAATAGCTTAAAAAGCCGGAAATACAAGTTCATTTGTGCTGCATCTCAAGATATAGAAGTCCTACACCCTACTTTAATTTATTGCCTAAAGGGTGGCCAATCTTGTTGTAACTTATATATAGCCTATCAGGCTTGTAGTTCTGCCAAAGAGGAGGCCCTAATCTAGTGGATAAAGGAGTGGCACAGCCATGGGTTTTCTATCTGGCCTGAGGAGCTTAGAGATATGGTTTGGCACCTTATTCTTAATCGCATCAATAGTTCTAAATGCAACACTATTTCGACATACCTTATCAGTTACAATTAGCCTTCCCGATTTATCAAGCAACATTCAGATCTCAAAGGACTGCTGGTAGAATCAATTGAAAAGCCAAGACATACTACTTATACACCAAAAACCTTTAAGGAGTGGTTTTAATTAATATTACAAAAACTTCGACAAATATAAGCCTACTCTATACAATATATACAATATAGATGAGACTGGCTTCACACTTGAAGACAGCAAGAAAATCTACATTATTATAGACTAGTGACTAAAGTTAACTGAACGTTGAGTTAAGGCAAAAAAAGACGAATATCTACAATACCACTAGTTTGAACCAAGTGCACCTAGAGATTAAGTAGTTACAAGTCCAAAAGGCTAGACAAGCAATGCTCTAGGACTCCAGTAGTTGCAAAATCACTTTGAACTATCAACACGGCCTTTAAATGATAGGTACCAGTTTCTAATTCTTAATAGACATGGAAGCCATGTAATACCTGAGTTCTAGAACCTCTGTATAGTGAAATAGATCATTCTACTATGTTTACCACCTCATACATCACATATGTTACAGCTTTTAGATGTTGCTGTATTTTCACTATTGAAACACTATTTTCACCAAGCAACAAAAAGGTGTCTCCAGCTTGGATGCTCTTAATTTCTGAAAACAGAGTTCCTTCAGACTTACAGTAAAGTTTGCCCTTAGGCTATTACCAAGAAGAATATATAATCTGGCTTTTGCAAGGCCAGGCTTATTCCATTTAAGCCTGATAAAGCACTCAAGCGTCTACCTGCTCTACCACAGTCAGCATCGCCAAACGCAATGAATTCAGCCTTTCAGATAATTCCCTAAACTTCACAAAATCAGACTAACATCTGTAAGCTTGAAAATTGTCTACAGGACCCAGGTTCTGTTGCAGTAAAAGCTGCAAAGAAGATCGCAAAAACAGCTTTAACCTTCCATATTAAAGCAACTATCCCTGAAGCTGAATGTGATAATTTACGGGCAGAAAGTAAAAGGATGCAAGAGGCAGCATCACGAAAGTACAAATGAGTGCCTGGAAAAGAGCCTCGTCAGGTTGGAGAAGTGCTAGACCTTTCAAGGGGGAAGGGGCAGTATGTTAACAAGAGGCTAAGAACTTAAGTATGAGAACAAACTTACTGAAGTCTATCACCATATCATGTTGAAATAGACCAAGAGGGGTTAGTAAAGCTTGAGGATAATGATATTGACGACTGTATTGTAGTAATTCTGCGCTCTTTGTAGATAGTTAATTAAGTGATCAAAGTCCCAGTTTTGGTTAAAGTTTCAGTGACCAACTCTACCTTATAATTAATCCTAAGCTTTTCAAGCTAATAAACACACTATACTTTTACTTTTATAAACTGGTGCATTTAATTAAATTTCTTCTAGAACAACTTAAATTATGTGTTCCCACTTAATCATCAATCTTATGTATTGGTCAATGAACAGGCTAGCTTAATATACCATTCAACGACTATTGGATATTAAGAAGAGAACCGCATTTAGTAAAATGTATAAAAAAAATATTTTTTTGCCACTTCAACATCGATCTGAAATGATTATGTCACTAGTGTCACTGAAAGTCTGATTCTTCTGATGTTAAGTATTTCCAAAGAGATGTTAATAGAAATAGCACATAAGATCTTTAAAATCTATTAAAGTAGTTATATCAATCTATCAATCTTTAATAATAATACAAGTTTCTATCAATGTCAATACTAGTACATTAGCATTAAATTTCTCTACATCCACTATGTCAAACCTATCGGATCCTCAATCTCCTCTAGTGCCTATACCACTATTTGATGAGTAAGCATCTATTAACTTTAGTATATGGATCTAACATTCTAATCACTCAAACCACTACCATATAACTTATAAAAAGCATCAAGCACTGTATGTTTGGCTTGCATATCCCAATAGAAAGCCTGCAAATCAACAAAATCAGAACTAGTAATTTAAAGGATTTCAGCACTATATGCTAGTAGATAGTCATTTGTATCAATAATCTTCAGAAGCAAATTTTTCTCACCCTTAACATGTTATCATAGAAGATACAGCTTTTAAAACAATTGTACAAGAATATCTACGCCTTCAACATGCTAGTCAGAACAAGACATTTATCACTGTTTAAGAGAACTTCTATGGCCTAATTATTACTAAAGTAGCTTGGATGGTTCAGAATTGTCATATTTGCACTTTCAATAGAGCTACTCATATTTGAGCTTCTCTTAAGTCAATTGAAGTCAATAATATCTTTGAGTAGGTACAGATTGACTTGTAACATGAGCTCAATAATCAATATAAATAGATTCTTCAGGCAAAAACCTATTTTAGTAAGTATTTTATTCTCTTTCCATTAACAGGAGAGCATTGCCAACCTATCACAAATGCACTGTGTCTTTTTATCATATGTTTTGGTCCTCTATGCATTTTGCAATATAATAATAGTACTAAATTTAAAGGTACTCTTCTTATTCTTCTTAGTTAGCAAGGGGTTAAGGTTATTAATGAAAATCTATACTTTCCACAAACTCAGGGCCTGGTGGAACAGGGAAATGGTATAGTAGAATATAAGATTTGAACTTAGAAGCTAGAGAATAGTTCATGCAAATGTTATGAAAAACTACTTAAAGTTATATCAGCAATTAACAATCAAGTATATTCATCAATGGATAAGACTCTATAGAGCATTGTATTTCAATAACACTTATCATGGAATACATAGCTAAGCTTTGAAGAATAACAAATGGCTAAACTTATCAATGAAAATAGTTCTGTTGACAACGAGACAACTATTCTACTAACTTCAACTATAGTTCTATCTAGTACTATACCAGAATCTCTACTTATATCAACAGATGCTAAATCATCTACAGAACTATACAATATGCCCTGTAATATCTATACTGTATCAGAAGATACTGGCTCTTCCAGTAGTATAAACATATCCATTACTTAAATAGATAATCCAATTCTTTAGAAAACCTAACAAAAGGCAGGAAAGACTCATGAAAAGATGAAAAAGAAGTACAACAAGAAGTGGACTGCAGACAAGTTTACTACAAATAATATAGTTACAGTTAAAATACTTAGGGATATATATACCTTAACTGATAATCACTGAATTTTTTGCCAAGTCTTAGGCTGACCACACTGCAATCGCTATGAACTTCAATATGCATACAGAATTTTGGATAGGCACTTCTTAACAAAAAAGCTTAATAAAGTTATTAAATTTATTACTAATAGAGTGGATATTTCTTCTATTACTCAAAAGATCTCTTTGCGTCAGGCAACTAGGCAGAATTCTTGTTATGGACATTCCGAGCCTCATTAGGAACGCCACAAACATGGAAGTGACGCTAGAACCATTGAACTGGATTGCAAACCTATGAAATACAGATAAGTCAAACGGCTCAGCAAGGATGAACTGAATACGAGAATAAATAGCACTTACTATAGGCGAGTGGGGGCCAAAGCAGAGGTTCATGCAATTAGTGCTCTCAACGCTGAGAGTGCAACCCATGGTAACTCAATAAATCACCTATACCCCGATCAAGGCAGTGACCTCAACCAGCCACACAACTGCCCAACGGTCTAACCAGGAAATGACTAGCCAACAGGAACCACTATGATCTATGGACAAGAAACCGTTAGTCATGGGTAAAGGACTAGGAGAGCTGAAGAACACTTGACAGCTAAAGAATACGTCAGCTAAGTATAGTAAGCAGCTCAGGTAGGAATGGAGAGTTGTAAGTCATAATGACTCAGGTTTCATTAGTGGACTTGGCGTAAGTCAGATGTGAGTCACGCCGGGGAAAGAACACCTCAAGTGGTATGAGTCACCCGTTGACAGGTGACTAAAAGATTAATAAAGAGGCAACTATAAATATAGCGTTGAAATCTTAGGGAAAGCGTCTTTCCTTTCCTCTTTATTAAAAGTCTTGTTAGTTTAGCAATATAAGCTTCATACCAAGAATTATTGCCCAAAGATATTTTTGGATATAGTTGCAGCAGGACCGTTTCACTATCTCAGTATACAGGACTAATATACCTATCCTATAGTCACCCTCAGAACACTACGCTGTACACCTAAATGTCAATACAAACTAGAAGATAAGATCTCATCAGAGTCAGATCGTCACAATTCTACTAGTAACACAGTGCGAATTAACTGTTCATACAAAGATGACTATAGGACTAGATATTGTCAATACATTAAGGAAGAAGTACGATACTTTATTTACTGCTATAAAGATAAGCATGACTGTACTAATCTGGCAGAACTTCAGCAACAGACCTCTTATACTTTGAGAAGCAAGCACAGGCAAGCAAATACAGTTAGTGACGAAGGGAAAGTAAAAGGAGAGGGTGCTGGAGACACTATTGTTTTATGTTAAATCTCTATATATAACTAAACTAAGTATAATGAGCAATAAACTGTTTATTAATTTAGTATGTTAGTTGGCAAATGCCCTAGTGTACTGACTGCTGAACCAGCTTATTCATTAATGTACAATATTGGCGACTGAGCTAGAATACATGCAGTCTTCCTAACTTCTGAATAATAACTTTCAAAGATCTTAAAAATATCCTCTAGTAGTATACCCTTCACCAGTATTAATGCAGGGACCAATTACAGTATCTCAGCTAGTCAGTCATACTGAAAAATGCTCAGGACACAAGTTTCAGACCCAGTCAAAGTAATAGAGAAGTAAGGTAGTACGATAGGTATGGTAGAGGAGGGGCCATCAACATCACTGCCATATGCGCAAGTATTGTTTAGTAGAGAAAATTTACCTTCTAGGCTACGTTAAGGCTGGGGGTAGATACTGGAGCAAGGTTTCGGCTACACGGCTTGGGTAGCTGAGGTGCTTTGGCGGGCTGCTTCGTCCATATAGCTTGCGTCTAATATCCCGCTACTAGCGTTTCACCCGCCATAAACTGGAGAATCTTCAGGAAAACGGAAGCCTTGTCTTCAGAGTCAGTGTTGACCTTCCCAGTGTACTCCAGAAACGCATCTGTGGCAGCTTTCAGATAATTGCCCAAAATGGCAGCCAGTGCGCCTGTTGCCGCCTTGTCACTACGTTGTGCCCATTTATCCCTCGAACCCTCAAGAAGTTTCTGGCCTTCCAGAGCCTTCTCGCGATGTCTCTGGCCCGCTGGAGTGTCGCCGCGGCGTTGGGCTGTGAGAACCCCCTGCGTAAGAGAATTAGTCAATGCAGGAATTGCATTGACTAGGGTTGATAGGCGACCGATCCTAAAAGCGTCTTTAACAACCGACATGACGGATGCTGATGGCCCAAAGAGCTGTCCGTAAGTCTCATTTGCGGTCTTCTAGTGCTTAATCCGCATATACGGAGCTAAAACCAACGCCATTTTCCCAGTTACATAATGTTCAAGGTCCATTTTTTCGCCGACGTTGACACACGGTGCGTCTCTCGTCTCGGTTCAGGCTACGCTAATTCGCCTCGAATACATAAGCTCTTGCCTTGCCCATACTCGATTGAACCACAACGAGCAGGGGATGAAATTAAGACACCTGGTCATGTGCCCCTCCGTGTAAGACACGAGGGAGAGGTATTCGTCATGACTGCTAGACTCTTGTGCCACTTTCAACGTCTCAAGATCCTCCAAACACCTGCAAGGCGCCCCAGGAATAAGGGCCACCACGTCGAGAGTCTTGTATATCGACGGTATGCTTGCAAGCGCAGATCTAATTTCAGCTTCCTCTTGTGGAATGCAAAGTTAGTCGATCCAGCAGGCTCCATGATCAAAAGAGAGTAAGACTAGACGGTTGGTGAAGTCTTCCGTATTCCATTCCGCTCCAAGCGTCAGAGAGATATCTTGACGTTTGGTGTTGTGGCCAACCAGCCGGTCAGTGCGCTCGAACTCGCCCCATGTATATGAGATAGCGACCACTTTTTCCGTTTCGTCCTCTCGCCCCAGCTCAAGGATCCTACTGCTGACGAAAAGATGAGGACCAGATGCGGTAGGCCAAGAGCATTTCTCTTTGGAACAAAATTCGAATTTTACGACGTGAACAGTCTGAGACGACTAGCTAGCTTGGGTCGATGATGACTCCATACCCGATTGTCGGACCTCCATGTCGGTGCTGGCAGATAACAGTTGATGGCGAGCCACTGTCATTACCCCGCCGAAACCACCAGCCTCGGCGACTTCATCAGTGACGTCAAACCATTTCATTATGTAATCACCTTGAAAGCATTGGTGTGTCGCTTGGTTCGATTATATAAGCCCATGCTGGGGCTTTTATTGGCCTAACCTGCCGGATAACATAGCCACTGCAGCTCCCCACACCTGTGCATGAGCAAAAATTACTCTTTTCAAATTCCCATTTATAGGCCCACTAAGCAACTACAAGAACACCGTCCCAGTCTCAAAATACCACCCCCACTTCTCGAAACCCGGAAACAAAATCAAATCACCGAAGCTTAGCCCTTCTCCGCCCTCAAAAATCCCCAAACCTCTCCTTACCCCTCCTCGCAAGCCTAACCGGCACCCTCCCATTCATCTTCAACGTAATCAAACTCTCACAATCCTTCTCCACCATCCACCATGCCCTATCCACCGCCTTCTGGTACACCTCCTTCCTCTGCTCCTCCCCCATCCGCTCAACCTCCTCATCACTTGCCCACTCACTAACATCTAACTCAACACTATACCCCTGAAACATCGCCGCCAAAATAGCAATGACTTCCACGACCGCAAACCTTCTCCCCATACATGCCCTCGGCCCCAGCGAAAACGGCACAAAAACCCCCGGTTTCGGTGCGAAGAGTCCTGGGGCCTCGATGTTCGTCCCATCCATTTCCCCGTCTACCTCCCTCTGATCCGTAGGGTTGACAAGCCAACGCTCCGGCACGAAATCGTCAAGGTCGTGGGACTTCCCAGTTCGCTTTGACGGGGAATGCGGCCAGTGTTTCGGTTGCCTCGCCGCAGCCACGACATTCACGTGGATGAAGGTCTTTGCTGGGATCACCTTCTCCACCCCGTCCACGATGATTGTCTGCGGAGTCGGTCCCACGCGCTTTGGAATTAGAATCACGCTTGGCATTAGCCTCAAGACCTCATTGATACATGCTCCGACCATGCTACCGTATACGTGGTTGATATTACTTGCGTAATCCCATGTCTCGGGGCTTTTCGAACCAAAGAGACGGTCGATATCAGCTTGGAGGCGCCGCTGGGAGCCGCGACAGCAAGAAAGGAAGATGAGAGCAGAGTGGATTGTGTTTGCTGTTGTTTCGTGACCGGCGAAGAGGAAGATGAAGAGATTACCGATTATTTCAGCGTCTGAGAGGGTCTGATCGGTGGGGTCAGACTTATTCGGGGTTAGGAGGGGTACTGCGAAAATGGCGGGTGATGTGTTAGGTAGTTCCGCTCCACCTAGGACTAACGTGCAAGCAAAATAGTCAGCGAGTGTATGACGTACCGAGCAGGTCCATGGTTTCCTTATCCGAGTCTCCTGCAAGTAGGTCGGCTTTCTTCAATGCGATAAGCTCCTCGAAGTACTTCTTTAAGTTTTCATAGGCCGCTACATCTGTCTTCTGCTTCCGGAATGGTGACCAATCTAGCCCGAGTGTCAGCCTGAGAAACCGTCTTCGCTTTCCCTAAAGGCTAAAAGGGACCCCAAGGACCAAAGCAACAAAAAAGAACTCACTTAACACCTTCGTTCCAAAAATTCCAATCCACAGCGCACCATGCAACGTCATATTTAGCGCATCCTTAAACGTCATTGTATGTCCCCTCGGCGGCGTCGGACTCCCAATACCTGCCACCGCCCCCTCTCCGACCCCACCCCCTTCCTCATGCGGCCAATACAGCCGTACCCCAAATCCAGCCCGAGAAATGACATGCAAACTCAACCACCCCGCTCCCAACGCTACATCCTTGACTCTCATATCATCCATCGAGTTCCCCTTATCCAACTGCGCCCAATATCTCAGCATCCCCTCCGTTTGATGCAGACTCTCGCTCCAAACAAGCGCGTTACTCCGCTCGTTGAATGAGGGAGCCGTGAGCCGCCGGTGCGTGCGCCACATCGCTCCCTCAGTGGTGAGGACGTTGCGTCCGTAGATTTCGACGATGATATACACGTCGACAGGCTTTTGAAAGTCTGTTCGGCGTGTGGTAATTTGCGTTATTACAGCAGGGTCGGAGGTCGTGAGGTAGGTACCGAGAGGTGAGGCGCCAACGAAGGTCCCGCCGTATTTTTCGAAGGGTTCTGTGCGAGAGTGCCAAGCCCAGGTACTGCCGAGGAATCTGAGCAAGCGAGACGGGTTAATCGTGCGCTGAGGAGGGAAAATCGAGAAAAGAGAATGGAGCTGGTGGATTGGCACATACTGCTCCCACGGGGCTGTCCAGCTCTTCGGTAACCGTTTCAGTATCGGTATCACCATGAACTGGACGGTCATCCAGAACATGCTGTCAACTTGGAAAGCTATAACACCGATGTCAAGAGCCATTACGATATACGCGTCGAGATGCGAAAGAGAACCCACGAGTGACAAAGTAATAGAGACCCGACTGCTTGCACGCGGCGATGTTGCGTCTCCACCCTCGATACGTGCTGAGCATCCAGTACGCGAAGAGCACTAGCACAGCGAGCACAGCGAGCAGGAACATGTTTGGGGTCGGCCGTGATGTTACGGCTGAGGATATGGTGTTACGCAAATTTAAGTTGATTGTGCTTACGCCGCGGTTCCTGGAAAAGAGGAGTCAAATTGGTCAGGGCGAGACGCCAAAGTTGGGAAGATATAGGTTGAGACCGGATGATCCATCAGTAAAATCGATGTCTCCAGCTGCCAACGCTTGTGCTGAGATAAGCCGCAAGGACGTGAACCCCTGCGAACATGATACGAGTACGACGAACGAATGAGAACGAAACAAATTGCTTCAGCAGCTTATAGCGGCGTTGAGAATTTCCTGGTCAGCGGAGCTGCTTTAGCAAAGCGAATGTCTTCGCCAACACGGCCCGAGCAAGCCAACGGAATTGAAACAAATCCGAATCCCGGACAAAACACGAAAGCCAAGGCAATGTCATACTTAAGGCCTGCCTACAAGCCAAAAGTTTTCGGACACTCCTAAAGCGGCGGGTGATATTGCCAGTTAAACCCAAGTCTGCACTTAGGCCATCGCTTAACTATGCGCTGGGGTAAAGCTAAAAGAGGAATCTGAAAGGAAAACACCCAACCACGATAGCACGATGCTCTGAAAAGGTTCTAAATACTGATTGTACCAGGCCTTTTTGCTTGATCCCACAAATTTTTAAGGAAATCCGAAACACCCTAGTAGAGCTACGACAGTTTCTGGTTTTCGAAGGGTAAGCGATCGCCCCGAATTTAAAAGCAGCGGGAGTCCGAAAACTTTTGGCCTGCGCCTCCATACAATTTTCATGAAAGCGAGCACCGCAATCTTCCATAGAAATCACTGCCTATACTCGACTAAGAACCTGACTGTACGGAGTAGATCCGATGGTGTCCCCTTTTAAGCTGTAGACCTAATTCTACGCAGAGAACATTCTCCACGCTGGTTATATTCAACGGTTGGAAAAATCGAAGAGAAATAAGCGGACACAAATAATTCCGCGTCCACTCAAGTTTACTCTAAAGAGCTCTTAATTTTTGTCTTTAAATTTACAATGGATCTAGGGTCTGAAGTTAGAGAAGGATTTAGAAAATATAAAAATTTCCGACCTTGATTTTAAAATGGTTAATATAAAAAGGATAGGAAATTAGTTCGTAAAGGGACAAATTTTGACTCAACGTAGCCTAGGCAGTAGGTCTCGTAAATCCGGATATTTCGGCCAATTGGATTTTCGTTACGGCCACGTGACGGTTGGAGTATGCCGGAACTCGCAAAACGCCCTCGTAACCAATTATCGAAAGTAACATGACTGTAATATGTGTTGCTAGTTCCTTTGATTAAAGTAGGTATGCGTTTGCTTGAGAAATCATTTTGAACCTGAATTGGTATGTGTGGGGCAGTCCGTTTGTTCGCCAAGACTTTGGTGATGCTCGCAGGCGGCCCGAGGGACCAAGGGAAGGGACGACTGCGACGATGATTGGTTCTTCCACTCTTTATCTACGGGTTAGTACTTGCGGAAATATTGAATAATAGATTTGCTATTTCAGTTTTGCTACTGTTACTGATTGAACACTTCAGAGTGATAGATCTGCAAATCACGTGCAAATCACGTTACTATAGACCCTTTCCACTAAGGACTCACGGAGCAAACCCCGGAATTAGAGCTGTGAGTGCAATGGCTCTTGGACCTGGCTTCGAAATCTAGATGAATTATATTTCAATTCTGTTGTATATTTGCTAATAAATGAGATTGTCTGTGCTGGAGCTGACCGTATCGTAGGGTATTCTGCTCACTACTAATCAACTGCTTGCCTTTGGACCTCGACGAGTTGTGCCGTATCACGTAGAGAATTAGATACGGGCGAACTCAGTAGTTGAGAGGGGAGTGGCAAGCATGAACATAGTTAATGTCTTGAAGGTCGACGGCATATTGACGAACTGTAATGATGGAGGGTTAATGGATCTAACCACTTGCTAAATCAGTCAATTAGTTTTATTTGATTAATTAAACAGAGTCGTTGTTGCATACAGTAGGGTCGTCGTAAACTGTAAGAAGTAGGTACACAGAGAAAGTTGGACAGCTGAATGAGACAGATCTCTGCCACGTCAGTGAAGTGGTTAAGATTGGGAGGATAGCGAGCAATAACTTTTATATAAATTCAGAGCTGCTTCGGGAGGTATCCTTGGCTGAATTAATCTAGGGCGACCAATATCAGCAAAAGTCTCGATACCTAGCGGAAAAACGCCCAAAAGATAACTAGTTGTATTAGACCTAGGAGAATCTGTGGGAATTGAGGTGATATATGTTCCAGAATCTAATGTCCATTGAACTTATCAGTTTGCGCTATGGTGATGTTCTGTCTCAACTCTGTTAAATACCTGTAATTAAGTCCATAGCAACTGAAGGCGCTTGGTGGTGAATGCATAGGGACGGCCTTTGTGAAGCTCGGGTGAAGTGATATATTCCCCAGAATTTTGAGCCCATGCAGGTATTTTGTTTCCCCTCATTCTCGCAGAATTGAGACAAGGGCAACTAGCTTAGCCTAACTGTCTGAAGAAATGGGTAGCTTGATCTTCCTGGATCGTTCCGATACAGACAGGCCATCTATTCAGCCTGTGAATCAAGAGGCTCCAGAATTTGGTTGTTTAGGTTATGTGATTCTCATCGATGCATCTGGGCTACCGGCACTAGTTTCACTGCTAAACTTGATAAGGGAAATCATTGCGATCGTGATTGCCGACTGCGTCGAGCAATGCTGGTGCCTAAGGCCATTTGAGTCGAACTTGCACTGTTGATACCTGGCCTACAATAGGCGGCGACCTGCTTGACCATTTTTTTTCCCGAGCTTTTTATGCATTTATTTTGCTTCTTCTCCTTTCCTTTCAGATAAGATGCGGAAGAACAATGATTCTACGAGCAGGTGGGATGGAGAGGCGCTTAGTCATGAATTCTTTTTCGATATCAATTAAGCTGAAACTTAGGCTGCCATGCATAGTCCCGTGCATGAAGCTGGTAAGGCTACCAACCTGCTAAGTCGGTGCACTGTGGAAAGTAAATTGCGTGTAATATCGAAAACTAATCAAGTCGATGTATTTGAGCCATGGCACCGCTAACTAGGCTGAAGTGTCAAGATATGCGTGCTGCAATATACTCGCAAAATGCAGCCGACTTGTCTCGTATTCGCGCATTTTACCTGCCATGATGTATTAGTCTACCCAAATGCACATGCACGGCGTTAATGGCGTGATGTCCGACTTGTCGAAATGGGAAAAGCCGCCGCTTGGTATGGAGGCCGTTAATACGCAGAAAGCGCAGTTTGCTACATATTTGCATGGCTAGTGACGCAAGTCATCGCCGGGGGTTGAGAGGAGCTGAAGTCACTGCATGGTCTTTTGCGCGTGTCAGCGATGATGCGCATTGGGCCTAGGGGGTGTAACCGACCCAACTCGCGCTCTGCTACCAGTCGCCTGGAAGGAATTCCCAAGCCTCCGGCTAGTGGATTTCACGCTGGCAAATCGGCTAGTTGGAAACCCGACGGCGCATACAAACGTGCATACCCGACGACAAATCAACGCAATTGTCGAGGGTGGAGCACTTGGGAAAAAACTGGGGTACGTAATGCCGACAGACAAATTAGGGCAGATTATGCGTGGGGATTTAACTCCCAGGAATGTACCCACCCAGTAGGATTCCCATCAGCGCGGGGTTTAAGTGGGAGAAGTAGCCCATCGAGCCCGCCTACCCGACTACTAGCTTTTTAACTGCAGATGCAATGCAATGAACACTCCATGCCCGTTTGTGGCGAAGGACGCAAGACAGAGGCAATGCCACGTTGGTTTTCTCTCAGGCAACCCAAGTCCCCTCTATCCGACTTGCTGGCTAAATGTTTTAACAGCTGGCTCCCCGCTCGCAATCTGAATCGCTAGATGTCGTAGACCGCTCTACTTGTTCCCTGGACCAACCAAACGTTGCTTTCTGTCGTGGCACACCACAAGTTTTGCGGTGCTTTGCGCGTATCTATTTGCTCGTTTGCGCCTGAGTCTGCATCAAACCCAACAACCTGGTTAGGGTAGGACTAGCCTAAACCAAAAGTAGCGAAGAACTCCAACCTCACTATTATTTCCCCACCATCTATTTTTTTGATTCGAAACCCAAAACCTTACTATGACGATCGCTGAGCGAATCCTCGATGCGTCCTTGACGACCAAGATCCTCCTCCTAGCTGGTTTACCGCTCGTCGCTCTCTACATCTACGGTCGTTACAAATTCTCAGCGAAACCAGGGGAGCCGCCCCTTGTTCCTTACCTCATTCCATGGGTTGGAAATGTGATACCTTTTGCGTTCTACTACGAAGATTTCCTTCTCCAAAATGCGTATGACCACCTCATTTACTTTCCTAACCAATTACTCCGGTTTACCCTCGCCCCACTCAGTTATACCCCCAACGTGACTGCTAGTTCCTGACCTTAACTAACATCTCATTTCTTCTAGTAAAAAATACAACGGCGGCCCTTTCACCCTCCACGCCATGGGCCGCTATATGACCTGCTTCAACGACGCCGACTCGGCCGCAACCTTCTACCGTAACCCCGACTTCGGCACCGAAGCCGTCCTTGAAGGCTACCTCACCACCGCATTCGGTGTTCGCAAGGAAGTCTCTAAATGGGGTCGCCCTGCCTTCATGTACCCTACGTACGCACGATACATGACCTCTACCGACAGCGTCGCCGAGTGGACGAACAAGCTCTCCTCCCACCTTTCTGGGATCCTGCCCCCGCGGATCAAGGAAGGAGAGATGGTAGATCTGTTTGACTGGACACGACATGCGGTGTACCACGCTGGGTGCGCGACGATGTGGGGCCCAGAGTTTCCGGTGGAGGAGTCGGAGCCAGTATTTCATGTGGTGGACGAGAATATGTTCAAGTTGTTTCAAGAATTGCCTTATTTCGTGATACCGCATGTTTATGAGGCGAGGAAGAAGCTGTTCAAGATGTGTGCGGATTATTTGAGGAATGGCGGGGCGAAGAACGCATCGATGTTGTTGAAGGCGAGAGAGGATATCTATGAACAGGAAGGTCTTTCGTATGAGGATCGGGCATCGTTACATTTCGTGATGTACTTTGGGTTGGTGGATTCTCGTATCTCTCCTGATCAAACTTACGGGCAGCACTGACTGACGCCGGGCAGTGCGAATGCCAACACGCCCCTGGCAATTGCCTGGTGCGTGGTGATGATGTGCCGAGATCCAGCTCTCCACGCCGCGATCCGTGCCGAAATCGGAAAAGCAATCATCAACCCTGAGCAATTTGAGACCTCAAAAACGCCTCCACCTTTCGATCCCTCCGTCTTCGATCACCAGAAGCTGTTCGAAGGACCGTTAATGCAAGCCATCTTCCTCGAGGTTGTCCGTTATCTCCACACGTAAGTTCACTCTACCATATCACCTAAACCCTATCGTATCGCTAATTTTTCTAACATCCCCTGCAGTGGTGGTTCTATGCGTATGTGCGACCGCGACACCACTGTAATGGTCAACAACACGCCCTACCGCATCCGCAAGGGCAACGTAACCCAAGTTGTCCTCCAGCATCTCCACCATGACCCACGCGTACACTACCAACCCGACACTTTTGACCCCATGCGTTTCATGAACAGAGAGACCGGCGAGCTTGACACCAAGTCGCGCGCGTACCGCGTTGGGCTGCGGCTATTCGGTGGAGGCATCGGCCTTTGTCCTGGCAGGGCATTTGCGAAGAATGAGACAGTGTTGGTGGTTGCGGCGTTGTTGTGGTTTTGGGATGTCGTCCCGATTGAGGGACAGGCGATTCCGGCGCCGAAGGAGAAGACGATGCAGGGGGTGCAACCGCCGAAGAGCCCGTATTATGTGAGAATGTATAGGAGGACGAGGTTTCCCGAGCAGGCTGTGAGTGAGGTGGGAAACGAGAAGGTATTAAATGGAAAGGCGTAGGGTTGGAACGGGGAAGTGGTGGGAAGCGAGGGAGGGTAATAGGGGTGAGGTGATGGGAATTTGGTCATTTTTGCGTTTGGTTCTCACTTCTATCATCGGTGTCCTCACCAGGCTTTCCATTTATTCTAGGCTTGTAGTGGGATGAATTCTTTAGTCCGCTTATGAAATTATGAATTCTGGTGTGGGGGTGTTTCTGCGTATTTCCCCCGGACGACTCTTATTGCAGGTATAACAGCTATTGAAACGAGAGTTAAAATTGTAGCTACGGACGCTTCAAACTCAATCACAAAGACTCAAATCCAAAGCTCAAAGCGAAAAAAGTCAGATATGCGCATCCACCCGAGTCTATCACCTGGAAAACGGCTGTAGCAGCCCTTCCAGCCCCCTAGTCCTGTTTGACTGGTGCCTGCGTAATCTCCTCTTTCGTGGCTTTCGTCGTTGTGGGCAGCTCTGTCTTGTTCGCGTAAGGATCCTCGCCGAGTATGACACGTCCACCAGACTCCTCGTCGCCGCTGTTCTTAGACTTCTGGTGGTCGCCGTGGAGCAAGCTCCGGTTATAGTACTTGAAGGTGTACGGTTCTTCGCCGTGAATGGCGTAGTCGCCGATAATCATTCGCTCTACGGACATGCGCAGCGGCACGCGGCAGACGAATTTGATGAAGACCATGATGAGGGAGGTCCAGACGATATTCCAACCGATGACGAACAACGCACCGACGATTTGAAGCCAGACTTGCTTCCCGTTTCCGGCAATCGCACCACCAGGGTTCGTCAGACCGAAAGCTGCGCAACCCTCGACGGTGGCGAAGATACCGGTACCGATACCGCCGACGAGAGCGCCGACGAAGTGAGTATGGAAGACGTCGAGGGTGTCGTCGACGGTTTGGAAAAACTTCAATTTTTTCCCTGCGATGTTTAGCGAAACCCATGGGATCGTGCCGGAGCCGACGCCAAGGCAAATCGCACCCCACCCAGCAACAACACCGGCGGCTGGTGTAATTGCGACGAGACCCGTGATCATGCCCTGGATCGCGCCAATGACCGATGGCCGCTTGTAATAGATCAGATCCATAGCGACCCAGACGAGGGAGCTCATCGCTGTGCAGATATTGGTGTTGAGCACGGCGGCACCGGCGTCGGCGCTGGCGGCGTATGGATCACCTCCGTTGAAGCCGTTCCAGCCGATCCAGAGGATACCTGCGCCCACCAGCATGACTAGGATGTTGTTCGGTTCGTTATCTTCGATGTCCTCTTCGAGACGCGGTCCGATCCACCACGCGCCTACAAAGCCGGCCGTTCCGGATGAAAGATGAATGACGTACCCGCCCGAATAATCGATGACGCCCTTCTGGAAGAGGAAACCGCCGCCCCACAAGCTGAATGCGCCGATGGTGTAAGAGAAGGTCAACCACAGTGGTACGAAAATCATCCATGCGAAGAAATTCATGCGGCAGAGATATGAACCCGCAACGAGAATGAGCGTGATGGCGGCGAAGACAAATTGGAAATACACCATCGTGGCTTGGGGAAAGTTTTGCGTGAGGTTGGCGGTGGGGAGGGTGGATTGCTGCAGTTCGTAACCAATGCTGATTGCGGGCCCGGGCACGCCGACAAATGGCAGCATTTGCTTGCCGAAGCCCATCTTGTAAGCCCAGACGGCCCAGCAGATCAGCACGGCGCTGAATGCGTAGAAGGCCATGAAGGCGGAGTTGATGGCCCACTTGTGCTTTACCCAGCCGGCATAGAGCACGACAAGGCCAGGCACGCTCTGCAGCGCGACTAAACTCGCCGCGGTAAGCTGCCAGGCATTGTCGCCGCTGTTAAGCCATGGAGTCGTGTAGGTGGACATTGTTGGTTGTACTGGTGGAGGGATGGGGAGAAACGAGAAGGAGGGCAGCTCTGAGCTGTTTCGAAGACGCAGGTCCTGCGACCGGGCGCCTGGCCCTTTCTATCTACTCTATATCTAGGTAACCACCCTGGAGCACGGATGGATCCGTGGTTCCCACATTTCTTTTTCCTGTCATTTTTCTTGTCATTCTTCTTAGCCTTTTTTCTTCGGCTGCTCATTAATCTTAAGATCTGGCGTGACATGGGCAGAAACTTTCCCTGGGACGTGTGTTGGGGGTTGGGGGCATGGGGGGAAGGAGGAGGGAAAGGATTCCAGAGACGAATGAGCGCGCATGTCGTTATCAGGGACTCGCTTAGGTTGCTTGACAGGTGCGGCGGTGCATGGTGGAGGGTGGACTGTGCAGGTCGATTCGGGCATGCGTCCGTGCGAACCTGCAAGTGGGCCGGTGGGTATGTGGTGGGTGTGTGGGCGCGATAGGCTGGGGCTAGATCCTGGCGTCGTCAGCGCGAACGGGTCTTATCTCCTGCCAAATTTAGCTGACTCAGGGAATCAGGTTAATTTAATTCTCGACCAGCCCGCCATCTGCCAATTTCAAAGCAGATGATACGTCGAGACATGACAGTGAAAAGAAAATTCGAGACAAAAAGGAAGTTGAAACATTTTCATTTTCCTTCATTTTTTCTCACCTCAGCGCTGAGTCTCGTCTCGTGAGGCTGCAACATAGTGTAACCATACACACAAACTTCCGGAACGTTGTTCTGGGCGAGGCTTAACAGGGCTTAACAAGGCTTAACCGACTAGAGCACGCCTATCTATCAATGCCCCCCACGCAATTTTCACTCCCCGGCCGCTCCCCCTTTTCGTTCGTCCTTTGCGAGTGTCGCGCATCGCACGTACATAATAATTTCCGACTAAGATAAGCTTATCTTGCTTGGCATGACTCGGTAATAAGCTCGATGGGATAATTTCAGCTATCCCGGTGGATATCTCGTACGATTCCTCGAAGATGTGTGTGGGATATCGAGCATCCTGCTTGCGATGCCAATATCGGCAACATTTTCCCCCGACCGTTCAGTTCATCCGGTAATGCGTCCAAGGGAGCTTCGTGTCGTTCAGATAAGCGAGTTCGCACCCCACCAAATTTCGTAAGAGCTCTTTTGCGAGCAGCTCCTCCGGAAGACCAAGACTCGGAGAGATCACGACCTTCCCGATCGTTAGATATTTCAATTTGACTCAGTTTCTACTCAATACTAATAGCTGAATCTGTGCGCAGCTCCAGACAAGTTCTACGCGCTCAAAACTTTGTCCGCGCTCTCCTGCGTTTCACTCTTCTCGCGCTCGTGACTCGCAGCTGTGCGGCCTTCCCTCGCTTTTATCGCCTTTACCGCCTTCATTGCGTTCTTACCCGTAACGGTGGCACACATCAATACCACGAATCCCGTGAACCCCCTATGCGGTCACAGCAACAGTTAGCGCCAATTCACCAATCAGCAAAATACCATTCACGTTTGCGCGTCGGCTACTTAAAATATTCGGTCATTTCCCCGCTAAATTAGGCGAAGGTGACCGAATACTTGCCGTAATGGGGTAGATAACCAGATCCTCGAACCGTCTCAGGAGCCCATCAGAAAGTGCAAAGCGCGAGAAAAACCTACACGGCAATGCTGAGCGACACATAGCCATCTACAACCGCGACACAATTCCTCGCTTCGACATCCGCAAGCAGCGACGTCGGAACCTCGAGGAACCAGCAAGTCCCCGAGGTGCGTGGGTTCCTCAGGATGCGCCAGAGGGCCAGCACGAAGGCAAGAAAAGCGGGCGAGGAGGTGAGGAGTTGTTGTTTGTACACGCGGTTAGAAGGAACAACCTTATCTCTGGCGACGAACCATGCAGCTGAGATGTAGACCTCGAGGAAGACGATGCAACACTATTGTGCGAAGGGCCGAGTGAGCTCCCGAGTGAGGGGATGATGGAGGAGAGGATGGGAGGTAGGCTTACGACGGTTATGACGAAGATGTATTCGCGTGGGGCGCGAACATAAGATCGTTGGACTGCGGTGCAGTAGTAGGGATAGAAGGCGCAGTAGTGGTTGTTGTGATGCCAGACGAGGTAGCAGTAGACGAAGCCTGTGATGCAAGTCGCGCCGAGCTGGATAAAACGAAGAAAGAAGAGGAGGTGATAACCGGCTCGTGTGGATGTGGGGGTTGAGCGAAGCTTCGAGATTGCGGTTACGTTTGGCTGGTCGGGGTCGTTGGGAGTCGTCATGTTGAAGGACTGGAGAAATGAATATGTGCTGGTGTAGGTTGATAGACTAGTACTATTTTATCCGTCAATACAGCTCGGAAGAGGTGAAACTGAAGGCTTCTCCGTCGGGATCTGGTATATGGAGAATGGATATATCTTGGATTGAGTGGGAGATGAAGTTGAAGAGGCGCAGCTAAATGGCCAAGATGGCCAAGGCTGCCGTCGATATTGACCGCCAGGTACTTTCGTATTCGGTCCTATTTTTAGTCCTACCGTTCGGGTTCTGAGTTGTGATTGGTCGCTTAGCTCAGCGTCTCACGCTGCCTTAGCAAATACACCTTCTCGCCAAGTGCCATGGAACTTGCCGGGACCACGTCATCTCTGGTCGCTCGTCGGCGTAGGTGGAGGTGGTCTCTCTGGCACCGGCAGACGTATCTAGATAACTGCAAGCCAGTGTAGATTGGGTCATCCAACGCTTTGGGATACCTACTATGTCCTCAGACATCACCCTCGCGTTCGAGACCTACAATGCCGCCGAGTCCTCCACCATCGTTCTCATCCACGGTGCTTTCTCTAGTCCCCGCGAGTATTTCTCGGTCGCATCACACCTCCCAACCTACCACATCCTCATCCCTTCCCTTCCTGCTCACGGCGACTCCTGGCGCATCCCCAACTTCTCTCTCTCCCTCTCCACCCGCCTCCTCGCCGACCTCATTCGCGAGCACGCCAAGGACGGCAAAGCGCACGTCACCGGAGTCAGTCTAGGCGCTGTAGTCGCCATTGCGCTTGCAGGGGAGTATCCCGATGTAGTCTCGACGGTATTCGCGTCTGGCTACAACAGATTCACACCCTCGATCTGGAACCCTGCGTTGCCGTACTTGATCTACGGCGTGCAGCACCTCACCGACAAGGTCCCGGACCGGGTGTACAAATACTTCATGGATGGCGCGGAGCGGGTTGGTGAGGATCATACAATTTGTACGCTGGCGCTGAGTCGGGAGATACGAGATACCTTGGTGACGGAGAGGGAGATCTTGCCGGTGCAGGCGAGGACGCTGGTGGTGGCGGCGACAAAGCGAGACATGTATTTGCCGACGAACGATAATTTGGAAGATGCGAGGCTGGTCTGGGAAGCGGTGAAGAAGGGAAATCAGGAGAGTAGGGTCATGGAGGTCAAGACGGTGAGACATCCATGGAACTTGCAGGATCCGGCGCTTTTCGCCAGGAGTGTGATGGCGTGGATTGAAGGGAGGGCGCTGCCAGATGAGTTTACGGAGTTGTAGGTTTGGTTTTGTAGAATTGATACAATGATTGCAGTGTGAAGTTCATTGGTGTAGCCCATCGTTGGTATGTATTGCCTATCCTATAGATATTGAAATAGGGGCCTGCCATTGCCACAGGTGAGAATACTAGTTCTACCAGGTATTTTTGCTATTGATATAGGAATAATAAAGGCCGTAAATAATTCAGTTTCTATATACAGTAATGGTAATCTACTATTTACCTTTCTTTTCTTTTTAATTTCCACCCAGTCGTGCATGTCCCTGGCTCCCAGTTGTGTTGGCCTGGCTTCTCGTTTTTCACTGCGAGGGTATGTTGATGCTCTCAAATGCAGACAATTTGCGCTGTATAGAAGATACAATGGCCTGCGTACTTGTGACGCGGTTCTAGGGTAGGTCCCGCTAAGGTTGCTCTACAGCAGGTCAGCCTCTGGTTTGGGCTATAGCTGGATCCAAAACAAGAGGCTCCATTATCAAAGCCGGCTGTTGTACAAAGTGCCACTAGACGTGAATATCTTCAAGATACAGAACTCCATTTTCTGCAAGGCGATCTTATATCAAGTAAGCACAAGGTAAACCCATGGAGGGTATAAATGTACTTGTACGTGGTTCTAATTGCTCTGGAATAGTCAGGCGGTAACGCTGGTCCCAGAGTTTCCCAAGCGCAAACTGAGAGATTTGACCGATTAATTGGCTATAAAACGGATCTTAAGCTGAATGTGGTGTGCGAATTATTGTTCTAGCTACTTCAGCTTTATATTCTGCATGCTGTTTGATGAGAATAAGGGTGATATTATCGTAGACTGTTCGTAGATGTCCTGTAGATACCTGAAGGTAAGTCTTAAGAAGAATATGCATTCCTTTTACCCTCAAAGTCATACGATTTTCGAAAGGTGGATACTTGTCTACCTAAGTTAGAACTATAACATCCTGTCAAGGTCTAAGCCATGTATCCTGAATATACTGGACCAGACTAGGAAATTGTAGTCCATAAGTGTTTTGAAACTCATTCCAGTGGTCATCATATATGGCACGAGTAGAGCTACTAATCAACTTAGCCTATTCCTTAAGTAACTTCTCCTCATTCAGACTAACGGTAAATATGGAGTTGAGTTTGTTTTGATGCAGTTGCTTACATGCCACGTACAAAGGGTTTGCTGAACTATGTCTTTGAAAACCACCCGTACTGCATTCATAAGGGCTAATTCCCGGTCTATAATCATAACCTTCTGTTTAGCAGTAGCTATAAATAAAGCATTCAAATTCTCTAAAACCTAGGTGCAGCTCTCTTCATCTTCAGTTGCTATAAAGCAGAAGGCAGCGTTAAATGAGGTTGTAACGCAAGTAATAAAGACGATGTTGAGCAATGGAAGTTTGAACTTGTTGACCTTGTAAGTGCAGTCTAGCATTAGGACTGTAGAATAGCGGTTAAGGAGTTCAATGCTTTTTGGGTGCACGAAAAAGAGATGCGTAATTCGAGCTAGGTTGTCGGTCTGATAATCAAAATTATAGTCACTATCCTTGAGTACAGCTAACAAGGACTCAATAGGCGTCTTTCCAGCTAGATTTTCTCTCTGTACCTTAAGTCGAGCATTGTAAACGTCCTTTAAAATAATTGGATGATCGGTAGTCAAGCGGATAGAAGCAGTAATCTGTCGCGCCGCAGTTCCTACTGAAGTTGAAGTACGAATCTGATCGCTAAGTTCTGTAGGAAGACGCCAGTAGATAGGGTGCGCTACTGCACCTCAGGAAGCCTCATGGTTATGCTCTGTATGACGGACTTTAATAGTCTAGACGTGGTCCTTGAGTTTCGCCTGAACCAGAAATGGGCATTGGATCAAGGCTGTCGCTATTACGATAGGCAGAAATTCTAAATCGATAGGCTCGTGATATAGTTCCTGGGTGAAGAAAAATTTTCTTATTAGTTGCCACGTCGCCATATCTCTTCTTTTCCTCGCCATTTCTGTCAATACTCTGTAAAGATGAGCTTGCTACCACCCTCCGAAGCTATTGACTACAGCAGCTGTGAAGCTTTAATGGAAGTGCTGCAGTCCCATACACAATCCTGTAGCTACGCAATTAGTACCTGTCAATACAACTCAAGAGATCAAGCTCTATATCTTAAGTGTAACCAGGGAGGAAAGTATAAACCTTGCCATGGACTTGCAGCAGCAAATCAGCTTTGAGATACTAGAATGAAGCTTACAGACTCTTTCTTTTCTGTATGTATCAACTGCAAAGAAGTATGGACTATTAAAGTTTGAAATCTTAATCATAACCACAAAACAATATCCAGCAGCTTTAGTTCTTCAATTTAGTACCAAACACTTTCTAAAGTTAAGGCTCAAGTAGAAGCCATATTAATATCTGGATTAAAGCCATAGGAAATTCTTATAGCTATTTGTTAAACTAGAAATTATATTCTGGTTGAGTATGATATCTACAATGCTTATGGAAATTTATAACTAAAGAATTTGACTAGAAAGAACTTTATAAAGTCCCTAATTACTATTCTAGAGTATAGTACTTACAAATTCAACTACTGAATTAATTCTATTAGGCAAGTTACTCATCTATTCTTTGTACACTTTAAGAGTATTAAACTTTTCCAGAAGTACCCTGATGTATTCTTTATAGACTGTACTTTCTAGACAAATAAGTTCAAGATAGCTTTACTTAACATTGTAGGTATAATATAACTTAATAAGAACTTCCATATTACATTCTGTTTTCTTGCAAAGAAAGAGTAAAGTGATTACACTTAGGCTTTACAAAAACTTAAGGAGCTTATAGTAGAGAGTATATAGATAGTAATTACTATTATAGATTGGAAAACTGTAATCAATATATATAGATATGTTTTTCCACAAACAATCTGACTATTATATGTATAGTATATTGAGAGGAGTATTTTAATATATACAGCAAAAGTTTTGAAAAAGGCAAAGCTTAGGGCAGATTTATAAAAGCTTGAGCAAAAGTCATACAATTAACAACAATACAAGTGTATAAGAATAACTGAAATACACTACAAGATACTTATGATATCATTATACTTAGTATTATTGAGTACATAAGGTTATATCTTGTGTTGAGAAAGTGTATAATATTGTTAAGTTTTACTTACAATGTTTTATTAGAGATTATAAAATAGTATATGACAATATTAGCTTTCTCCTTATAAATTAGTATACTACTTACAAAGTTAGAATAGCTATAAGTAAGTCTCAAGCACTATATACAGCTATAGATTCCCTATATGTATAGCTTTTAGACTAGGTTTTGAACTAGGAGTGCTACCCACTAAGCGAGCCGTTTTGCCAAGCGAGCCGAATTTTCATCGCCCCCCTTAAACTTACCGTAGA
>JAJDMX020000364.1:0-38397 GCA_022345685.2 Nothomitra cinnamomea | reverse complement strand
TTGCCGGCCCTCCATTTCCTTTCTTTGCTCTTCTTTATCGGGATTCCGTAAGGATTCGATCGGTTTTCTCAACGATACAGCTTTAAATGAACCGGCCGCGGGCCATGGTTAATCGGTAGATACAATGTGTTACATACTGAAATCGTAGAGAAATGAAGATTATTGGCCATTGATAATAGCAATGCAAGCGGCCGTGCGAACAGCGTTCCTTTATTTCTGAACTACACTTTCTGATGCTGGACAAAGAAGCACAGAACAAACCAGAGAACCATAAAAGGAAATCCCCCTCAATCCAATCACCTACTACCCCACAACCCAACCCGAAGTGAAATCTAAAACCTCGTCCCATTAACCCCCTACACCCCTCTCTCCCCATCCAAAACACCCCACTCCACAACTCACTTTGGAGTAAAATCTAAAACCTTGTCCCATTAACTCCCTGCACTCCCCTCCCCAGCTGCCCAGCAACAACGGTAGCCTCCCTCACAGCTCTCGCCACTGTCCCTCTCACCCTCCCCTCCTCCAGCACTAATAACCCACCAATCGTACAGCCTCCTGGAGTCCCCACCTTCTCCCTCACCAGCGCCGGATGCTCACCCGCAAGAACCATCCCTGCAGTCCCTCTCATCGTCTGCGCGGCCATGAACTGGGCTTCTGCTCTAGGGAGCCCCATAGCCACGGCTCCGTCAGCGATAGCTTCGAGGATTAGCGCGAAGAAAGCCGGACCGGAGCCGCAGAGGGCGGTAGAGGCGTCCATGGCTGTGGGGGGAAGGTGAACGACTCTTCCTATCCTCGTAAAAATCCATGTCGTCAGCCCCTCCAAATGCGGCGGGAGTGGAGGGCTGGAAGTGCCGATGACAGTCATAGATTCTCTGATAATGGACGCGGTGTTAGGCATAGCTCTCACGCAATAGCAAGGCGGCTTTGGAGCGAAATCGTCAGTGTCGGAGAGCGCTTCTTCGAGTTGGTCGATAGTCACACCGGCGCAAATGCTAACTAGTAGTTTCCCTTCTAGCGCTTCGCGGATCCCCGGGGCGCGGAGGATGTCCGTTGCCATGTAGGGTTTACATGCCAGGAGGATGACGTCTGCTTGTTGGACTCCCTTGAGGTTCTCGTTTTGGAGGATGGTTATTTGTGGGAGGTAGGCGGATAGACTGGTTTTGATGCGTTTTGCGGATTCGGGGCGGCGGACGCAGGCGATGAAGCGGGTTGGGAGGCGGGGTGGGAGGGTGGATACGGAGGGGTCGATGGGGGTTGAGGTTCCTGATTCGGGTTCGGGGAGGATGGAGAGAGTGGAGAGGGAGGAGAGGATCCCAGAGAGGATGGCTATGCCCATTGTTCCTGTTTTGTGCGGGAAGGTTAGCTTGCGGTGATTGAGGAGGGAGGGATACAGGAGTGCAGGTTTGCTTGACGTACCACATCCGAGAACGGCGAGGGTGAGTCCGTTCTCTTCGGAGTTTTTGAGGGCTTTGGCGGCGAGATAGGAGGCTGCCATTGTAGTGGGGAATCCTGGAGATATTTGGTGAGGAATTAGTAAATTGTTATGTTTGAAATCGGTTGAAATATTGATCGTGAGGCGTTAGGGAATTGAAAAATGTGGGGTTGAATATTTTTTCTGCCGCTTTCCTTGGCGATGCCTCGCTTTCACCGCCTCCAAAACAGGCTAGCTTACGCCCGGTTTACCAGCGCCCAAATATCACCATCCTTTCTTTGACAGTCACAGAAACCATTATCTCTTCAAAACACTTCAACTACAGTCTACTCAGCAGGTACGAGGGGCCTAAATCACTAAAAATGGCCGATCCTTTCGAAGTTCGCATGCGCTTCACCTCGCAACTTCAACACCTGAATGCGTCTGTCACCTCCTCCCAAAAAGCCGCTCTCTATGCGCTCAAGTATCGTGATATGGACGAAGATTTGCACTCGTGTATCCTCGAGCAGCTTGAGCGGGTATGCGGAAAACTTCCCCGTTCGTTCTGGTCATATTATTATTGACAAAGCTTCATATATAGAACTCAATGAACACAAGGGCGAATATAATGTACTTTATTGAACACCTCTGCGATATGGCACAGAAAGAAAGCCATCTCGAGTTTGTACGGATGGTACAGCGAGATATCCTTAGTATCGTCGACGCTGTTGCGCCCGGTGATGGGTCGGGTGCCGCGAACGTGAAGGTTGTTCGGAGGGTACGTTTGCCTAACTCTCTCCGAAAGGATAAATCTAGTGTGAAAGCAGCTCACAGTGTGGATATATAAAGGTCCTTAGTGGCCTCCAATCAAAGAACGTCCTGACACCCGAAACCCTCTCCGAAATCGAAGCCTGCCTCACAGAACGCGACGTCCTCCCCCTCCCACCCGCTGCCCCCTCCGCCGCCGTCGCAGGATCACCCATGCACATGACACCCACCGCAGCCTCGACAGCCACCGCACCCTCCTCAACGGCCGCACCTATCCCCGCCGCAGCAGCACTCGAAGGCCAACCAGCCCCAGCTCCACAAAAGCAGAGCCGTCGTCGAGAACATGCCGTTACGAATGGAATCCGTCTCGACAAGCGGCAGATCGAGCAGCGGATTGAAGAGGATCGCGAGCGGCATAAGCGGCTTAGGGAGAGTATCTGGGCGGTTGAGGCGGATGGAGATAGGGAGTTTGAGAGGCTGTGGGAGGAGGTGAGTGATGTTGGGGAGGATGACTTTTTGGCTGCGGAGGAGGATGGTGGGGAGAGGAAGCGGGCTGGGGGTGTGGTGGTTTAGAGGTGGGTTTTTATTTGAGACTAGGAATGGCAGGGCTGGGACAATGCATTTTTGGGGCGTTTAGGATGAGAAAATTGCTTCGATTCTTGGCCTCTCTAAGCCGCGTTTGGCAGCTGTATTATATGTAAGAACCCTTCGTATACGGCTAGAGTACTGACTACAATCCGCGTTCTTCCTTCACGGAGTAATATATATCTTCGATGGGCGTGTAAAGCGGAAGTAGTTAGAGCACCGTCGTTAGTATCGAGCTGGGTACTTCGAGCTATGTTCCCCTCACGTTCCAGTAACAATGACCCAACTTTCCATCTACGGGCAATTGATACCCGCTATCGTACATATATGACGCTTTCCACCCCTCTCCGCCAAGAAAGCTCAGCAAGCCCAAAACGTGATTTCCCCGCCCTCAATCGCTAACGAGAATCCCTCCCACCTCAATGGCATAAGAGTAAGCACTACATTAAGATTGTACTGTTTTTCCAAGTGGCGCCGGACCTCTGCAGTGTTTGTAAGTGAGCATCGCTATGACAAAGAAAGTTGAGAAAAGAAAATTCCACTTTTTAGAAGGTCCTAGAAGCTGAGATCACATCGTTGCGTCTTTGTAGAGATTCATACCCTTGGTAATTTCCTCGACGATTTCAGATGCTTCTTCGCGGTTTGCGGCTTCAAAGTCGTACTTCTTGTGTTCACGTTCGCTTTTCAACATTACGAGCTGGGGAAGCAAACTGTTAGCCTTATGCGATATGTAGAAGTGGGGAAGAGGTGTCATGCTAACTCAACTTACCTTGAACTGCTTGGGATGGCTCCTCTTGACCTTGCATCCGATGACGGTGCTAAAGTGGATGCTGGTGGTTTTCCCAGAACCACCACCGACGCCCCATACTGTTGTGCCTCCCGCTTCATTAGGCATGATATGTATCCATTCACCATCTATGGCCAATGTCCTTTCTTGGTTGGCAAAGATGGCTGAGGCTTGATTTCTCCGGATGACGAGGTATTTCTTGTAGCCAGTACTTGCTTGAACATCTGCAAGTGGATGCATTGCTTGTTTGGCTCCTACGAAACGATTAGTACGATACTCGAAGGTATATGAAAAGGCGACAAGAGGGCAAGACCAAGAGCCGGGGAAACCCCACTAAAAAATCAATTAGACTATCTGAACCAAGAAGCGTACCTTTGCCTTTGCGTTGTGCAATAATCAGCGGTGCGTTTGGTGAGGTACTTCCGGGTGAGCCAGATATTGTGTCGAGCCCGTCAGCAAAGCGGCGGCGGACGAGGTCAAGCTCATTGGTTTCACCTAGAGCCTCCACGGTGCGGTCCAATGGAACAACAATGTTTGTTCCGCGTACTTTAAGTACGCACTGGGCCTTATCGAGGTTTCGTTTCTTGCAAACGGTCTCCAGGACTTCGGCAGTGTATGTATCAGTAGATACGTCCACAGAGATGGATTGCGCAAAGGGGTCCAACGCGTGTAAATGAATACGCAGGATTTTTGGTGCTCCCATGCGCGGAGTTGCATGTGTACTTGGCTGCGGTGCATCTATAGGTGCACCGAACTCTTTCCACAGCTTCTCCTGGAATGTGAGGTGCGGATTAGCATCAGGCTTTTTAGTTGGAATACCCTTTTCTGCTGCTTCTGGCTCTTCGGCTTCAGCTTCCTGCGATAGGTTTGGGGTGATACGCTCATATTCCTTAAATTGCTCCTCTGTAGCCTTCACTAAAGCAAATTCATCGTATGCTTTCCCCCTAGCTCTCGCTCCTCGAGCGGCACGCTGATTATTATTGGAGGCAAATGAAACGATAGTCTTGGTACGTTCTAGAACAAGATCCTCATCCGGTTCGCCGTCTTCGGCCATCAGTAGCAACCAGCGGTTGGGATTAGTCTCTTCCTCCGCGAATGGAGGTTCGATTTTTTCTTGTATATATCGCCATAAGCTTAGTCCAATAACGTCGTATACTGTAACATTGCTATCTTCCTGACTTCGTAAAGTGCGCCGTATAAGAACGCCGATCCCTCTTTCTGGGTCCTTTGAGAATGGGGCATATATCTTTAAATTTAAAGGCTTTAGATCCGCTGCCGTTGCCGAGAGTGAGGCAAAGTTCTCCAGGGGGCTAGCCTTCTTGTTTCTGCTTTTCTTAATTGCTTCTGATAATGCACTCTTTGGAGCAATCATACTGATAGGTCTTGGCGGAGGTAGAGCTGAGAGTGTAGGCTGCTGCAGTCGAGACTTCTTAGGGGACGATTGTTGAGTGCCGGGTATAGGCAAGCGGCCAAGAGGCGACGATTGGCCGGCAAGACTATCAAGAAGAGATGCGGATTCAGGGGTATGGGCAAAATCGGAGGAGAGGCTTGTGCTATCGGAGTCTCCTGAATCTTCGTCATCCATCTCAACAGGTATCCGATTCTCCCTGTACTCCAGCTGAGAAGCAAATCCTCTGCTTGTTTTGTTACTGGGGTTCGAATCAACCCTTCTTCTTCTAAAGTGTGGGGGCGCAAATTCATTTTCAGAAGAGAGATCACTGCTGGTAGCTGTGTCCCGTCTCGCGCGTTCCTTAATTGTTTCGATCGCTCCTAACGATCCCCGTCGCAAGCGACTTTCCTCAGGGGGTCGTGAAGGAGATGTTACCAGGACAGATGGACCATTATCTCGATTACTATGCCGGATAGGAGAGGATCCGGCTCGATTTCGGACAGGCATCTTGGAGAATTTTATCTGTTGTGCGGCCCTAATTTTCATCAGCGCCTATAAAACCAAGGGAAGGATGCCTGGGCCATCCATTCACTCACCGCTGGTTGTTTTCCGCATCCTCGTCACTCTCGTCGCTCAAGTCACTACTATCCTGGTCCTCGTGCTCTCTCCTTCTCCGCCTTCTTGACGAGAAGCCGGGAGCAACCGTGTCTCCAAGGCCAGCGCCCGTGACCATGCCCCCCTCATCCTCATCCTCACCAAATCCAGCGGGAGGTAAACCAGCAGATCTCGGCGGAGCTTGAAAGTACTCTGCCGCTATTGCCGTGGGTATGTCCGGCGAGTGTGCTCGTTTGGCGTCGGTTTGGTTGGAATCCCATCCCGCAGACCGAAAACCATGGTTATTGACGATTGCAGTATTGACAGCGATCAAGCGTTCGCCGGGGCCATCTTTGATCGCACTTAAGTAAGACGTGCGTAGTCTATAGAAATCGAACCTGTATATAGAGAATGCTCGTTAGAAAATTGTTGTAGTGTATATATGACTCTATGGGCTTCGCTAATGCGCATGTGTGTCCGGGCAATATGTGCCCAGGTACGACAACCACGAAAGGAGAGGAATCCACTTACTCGTCACTAACAAGAATCGACATGATGTTGTAGAGGAAATTTGCCGACCATATCTTGCACCAGGCCCGAATCGAAATATATCCGGGAACCAGTAAGACCAAGTGACGCTGTGATAGCTCGTGGTGAACGGCGAAGACGATGTGATCTGAGACAGTGCATGTGTGGCTTGAACCTGCGAGGTTCCGACGCCGCCAGCCCTACGCGAAACGACGCGGGGAGGAGCGTGGGGTACTTGGGTACATGTCTAAAGCGGCAAGCGCAAACGGGCAACATATCTTTACGGCAGTATTTTTGGTTTTAACCCATTACCATCAGCATCAATATCCCAACATCCAACGAAACGATGGGTCTTGTTGATTATTCAGACTCCGAGCACTCAGACTCAGACGCAGGACTGGCGCCGCCTCCTAAGGTTACGCCAGCTAGCACCGCGTCCTCGAAGCCTACATTCAAAAAAGTTGTTGACAGGTCAAACCCGCACAAGATCGTCGTCAACCTACCGAAGACTTCTGATCAGGACGGCCAGGACGACGATGCGACAGCAAATGGACCTCCAGCGAAACGAGCACGAGTCGGCGGCGGCGCATTTAGCGGTTTTAACTCTTTTTTACCAGCGCCGAAACGCACAGGGCAAGCTGGTAGTGGAGCAAATGGAAATACGGCTGCCAAGGGTGGGTTGGGCAGAGGAATCAGCTTAAAGACTGGGCCTACCCCAGGATTCACTAGAGAACCGATGCCGGATTTCTCGTCCGCCGGAGACGACCTTGACGTTGAAGACAGTCTGCATGACAACGATAGGATTGGCCAACTCCCGCTTCAGGAACGTTTATCCACGAACTCGCCAGAGCCCGCCATCTCGGACCCCCCAAAGCCTGAAATCAAAAAGGCCGGCTCATCGATGATGTTCAAACCCCTTTCTGTGGCTCGGAAGCCACAGAAGAAGAAGCCCTCAACTGCCCCCGCAACAATCACAAACGCATCCACGAGCACCACAATGACAGCTGTGGCATCAGTCCCCAAGCCAGCACCAAATGTCTCCCTCTTCTCCTTTTCCACCCCAGAAGACCAACCTACGCCCGACCCCCCATCCAACACAGGGGATTACACACCCCTTCTCTACCAACCGCAGGATGAAGTCCCCGAGGAAGCCGAATCCTATGCACACACCTCCTACGCGACCGGCACCACCGAACCCTACCCCCCTTCACATTCAGATCCCAGCGAAAAACAATCCCTTACTACCATAGCGGCAGACCTCAACCTCTCCGCCGCAGCTCGACGGCAACTCTTCGGCCGGGACCGTGGAGGGAACCAAAAGAATTCAAACGCAGCAGCCATAAACGTCATAAACTTTAACACAGACGCAGAGTACGCTGCTAATGAAGTGCTGCGAGCTGCAGGTGAGACTGTGCAGCACAACCCTGTCCGTGCAATTGCACCAGGCAAGCATAGTCTCAAACAGTTGGTCAGTGCGGCTAGTAGTCAGAAGGAGGCTTTGGAGGAGCATTTCGCCACTGGTAAGAGGAACAAGAAGGAAGCTGGGAGTCGGTATGGGTGGTGATGGGAGATTTTGTTTTATTATGTTTTACTTCTTCGAGCCGTATTCGTACTAGGAGGTATGTATAAGATCCAGCACATTCAGCGCTCCCTTCGCTAACTAAACGCGTGATAAAGAACAACATACACCCAAAAGGAATGCCAATATGAACTTTTCATGGTCTTCGAATTTATTATGCTATTGCCACTTTCCCCACCAACCGCAACGATTTACTCTCCCTTTCCAAAGTTTCTCCCTACCAGGGTCCTCGCCCATTCCTCGTCGATGAAATCCTCCACCACGCAGCCTAAAGTTGTCAGACCTTTCCCTTCTCCATTCAACCACTCGTTAACCTTGCGATTCAATCCCCACCGGCCCGAGGCGACATTAATCGGCCATGCCAGCACTCCACTCCCAGACACATGGTTGACCCTCAACTTCCCCACTGAACCCGCTACTGTCATCCCAGTCCCGCCTGGGGTGAAATCGATATGATTCCTCCAGAACTTGATGACAGACTCGAATTTTGCCTTTTTGTCACCGAGCGCATAGACTCGCCAGTCGTCTTGGAGTCTCATTGCATCTTGGTCATTCCACTGTGGGCCGTATCGGGGCCATTTTGGGTCTCTTTTGGAGAGCTCAAAGTCTTCGATGATCAACAACTTCCCACGAGCCTGACCTAGCGTTGGCCATTCGTTGATATTGGACCCCGAGAGGCGTTTATAGAAGATCCTCTTTAGGCATTCTGTTGAGCCGAACCTATCACAAGGGCAGTAATCATTCAGCATATCCACTTATTTTAATTCCGAGGGGCCCGAACCTATCGCTATTGAAATAGTCATTCAGTGTTTCCCCCCATGTCTGCTTATTTTTTTTCCGAATATCCCACGACCCCGACTCCCGCTTTAACCGCATGACAATAGTCTCCCTCTTTCCAGCCTCGCTCGTCAGGAAGCCACACAAGTCAGCCACAACTTCCCCGAAATTGCTGTGAAGGAATGTGGCTCCGTGGTGGGCTTGGAACTCATCCCGGAAGTGACGCATGCGGATATCGATGAAGCGGACTCCCAGGTTGAGCTGAGTTACGAGGCTAAAGTACTGTGTCCTCGAGATATCCGGGAGTCGTATCCTCCCGGGACGGTTATACGCCATGGTATCGTGGGTCCCCACAATCGTCATATTCGTGAACCTCGTGTCGTCCGGCAAGCGGGACTGCCACGAGCTAAAGAAAGGATCCCGATCTGGGTCCTCGTGATGCCAGTATCGGGATTCGAGTTTGGGAGGCGATTGAGGCTGAGGTTGCTGCAGCGGCGGAGGGTAGATTCGAGCGTCCGTTTTGTGACTGGATGAGGGTGAAGTAGGACTGGCGGCCACTGGGCGGGAGGTACATCCAAGAAGAGTGCAGATGCTGGCGCAGGTAATCCAGCATAAACCGGCAAAGCGGACACATGCGCGGCAGGGAGCCATGGACGCGGAGGATCGTGTTTCGGTATTGATCGTGGTAGCGCGAGTGGATGGAATGGAACTCTGAGGGGTATATGCCGTCTGGGATACTCGGTGGTGGCGCGCAGTTGCAGGATTCACGGAGCATGGCATCCCGGGTGAGTTGCGGGAGATATGGGTTTTGGATTAAGGGTTATATACTGATGATGGAAAGGTTAGCCAGATAGGCCTATGTGGAGAAGGAGAGGGGCAAAGAAGAGAATGACTCGTATACTAAAAAGATGTTCAATGCGCATAGAAAGAACCGGGGAACCTTTATAACCAAGATGTTCAAATCCCATCGGAAAGAGAAAGGCACTTGTATCCCAGACCCCACAAGCGCCCCTAATTCTATCAGCCGACCAATCCGAATCGCAGTCACAGTGAACAGGTATGCGCTAAGTTGCGCCATTTTAGAACGTCTCAATAGAAATTGAAGTGGAAACACAACAAAGGTCTTGTGTCCCGTAGGAAAAGGGAATTTGACTGTTCTTCCGCTACCTGAGGGTGCTAGCGTCTTGTATATGCCCGTTATGACGACACGAAGCTATCATCGCCTCGTTGCATTGGCATTCGAACCGTTTTATCCGCAATTGCTTAGACAGTAAACGCTTGCAATAGCTCCTTCTCAAAGCTCTGACGACTTGGCATAGCGATTACATTCAATTGTAGCTAATAGCGATAGCGATGGTTACCACATTCTGAGACGTCAGTATCATTACAATAAAAATCTGCCAATCCGATTCGAATCGCCACAAGTTCAGGGTTTTTCCTGGGCTAGAATATGAATTCTCCGCTCCGAATCCCAAGGTCAGGTATGATCTAGCCGGCTTCTTTTGCTCCTTCCCGTTTATCTTGGCATGTTTTTCTTCGGAATCGTCTGTGTCAAGTTATGCGGAGAAATTCAAGGGTTTCGGAGAAAGCTTTTTCCATTATCGTTCCTTAAAGCGCCTAGACCAAATCAGGGTCGTGCCCTTCCAACCCACACAAGGCGACCGCACTAGTGAAAGCTAGTAAGCAGTTTTGCTTTAGGGATAGAGCAGGGAAGATGGAATAGTGAAGGGAGCTTCGGATGGCAACGAGGAAAGAATACAGTTTTAGGCAAACCCCCCACCGCCAAAAGGTTGAATACAACGTGGGAATAAGGATGAAAACAAAATGTTCTCAACGAGCAGAATGTACCAGGCCCACTTATCACAACGGCCATTCAGTTACAGAGATTGCCAGACGACGCAGAATAGGTTCGATGTACTATTCAAATGGGTCGGTGTTCGCGAAAGTAGTCTGTTCCCAGCAGTTTTTGTTTCGACATATACATCAATAGTAGTCGAGCGTGTCTCATGAATTTAAAATTCCGTGAAGAGGTGTCCATACCTAAACAGTGTTCAGGTCGAGTTAGCATAAACATCAACGATGCATTTTCAATGGTAGATCATACGGATCGTCCCCAGTAACCCCGTATGCCTCCGTCTCTTCGGGATACTTGTCGAATTGACTCGCATCGCCCACTCCTCCTCGAACAGGTGGTACATAGGGCGCATCAATGTCTTTCTTCGCCAATCTGTCCCACGTGACTTCGGCGAACCAAGGGTGGTTCATAACGTCTTTTGAGCCGCCCACAAGATTACCGAGACGCTTGGTCAGGTCCGGGGTAATGAGCCGCTGGAGTAGGTCTTGCGCGTCGGGATGAATATATGGTGGATACTTGACGCGACCCTTGAGAATATTCTCGTATATCTTCATCGGCGATCCGCCATCCCAGAACGGCGTGAAGCCGCAGAGCATTTCAAATATTAGTATACCTAGAGACCACCTATGTTTGACCGTCAGCAAAATCGATCCAAGATGAAGAGAGGGATACGTACCAGTCCACCGACTTGTTGTACCCCTTCGATGCGACCACCTCCGGCGCCAAGTAATCTGGCGTTCCACAAAGTGTCCAAGTAATGTCTGGGACCTCCTTGGCGAATCCAAAATCTGTTATCTTCAGGTGCCCGTGCCGATCCAACAAAAGATTCTCCGGCTTCAGATCCCTGTATATGATGTCCATGGAGTGTAGGTAGTCGAGAGCGAGCGTAACCTCAGCAGCGTAAAACTTCGCGACAGGGTTCGGGAAGCGCTGATCTTGAATTATTCCTCCCTTCTTTCGCCAGAAAAAAAGATCGGAAAAGGGAAGAAGTGAAAGTGGCTTCATACGAACCTGTGATTTCCTGAGTAGGCTGAACAATTCGCCACCTTCAATGAAATCCATAACCATATAAAGGTTCTTTGAATCTTGGAACGTGCCCCACAGCGTAATCAAGAATGGGTGTTTGACTTTCTGCAACATTGATCGTTCGTCATTCGTATGTTCGACCTGCTTCATCTTGACAACTTGCGCCTTTTTGAGCACCTTGACAGCGTAAAAGCGTTGGTTATGTCTTGACTGCACCAAGTGTACTCTCCCGAAACTGCCTGTCCCGAGCGTTCTCTGGATCGTAAAATCAGTCAGAGCATACTTGCCCTTTGTCTGTCTAATAACTTGTTTCTCTTGACTTTCACTTCCAGGTGCGGCCCCTCCCGCCGCTGAACTAGATTCGTATGCATCACCACTTTGCGGGGGGTTGATTAAATTGTTGATATTCGGCGAGTTCTGTGAGTAAGGTGGAGTAGGCTGCTGCTGGGGCGCTGCTTGATTTGAGACTGCTGGCATAGGATCAGCTTGCTTTGAGATTGTGTGGGTGAGCGGCTGCTGCGGATACGAAGATTGTGAGGACGCAGAAGCTATGGATGCTCTGAATCCTCGGGATGAAGGAGTCGTGGGCGTGTTGGGCTCGCTGCCTGTAGGCGACGAGACTTCTTTAGACTCCTTCGTCCTCTTCTTCTTCAGAAACCCGAGAGTCGGCATAAGAAATCAACACAAAGGCACTGATACCGAAGAGGGTAAGGCGAGCAAGAACCTAACCTTGCCTTCCAGATGTCAACGCCGAAGTCCGTTTTGGATGCAGCTACCTCTGTATCGGCTCGGGAAACTGCAGGCTACGAGCGACGGAGTGCGCTCGCGAATATCTCAATTGGCACGCACTAGAGCCGTTTGGGGAGGAATTGATTCCGGAGGGGACGCGGGGAGTGAATAGCGTGGGATAAAATCGAAGTTGGTTGCCTTGTGCCTTGTCTCCACTCCGTTTGTGTCCCTGTCGCAATTCGGCCGCGCTCTTCTTCGTAGCCGTCCCGCTACCCCAGATATCCTCCACTTGAGACAAGCGACCGAGCTCAGCCGTGGTGACAATTGACGGGCAAAAGCTCTGTTGCACTCGCGGACGATAGGGTGAGGGTAACTGAAAGGCAGCCGCGAGCTTCAGAGGCAACAAGAAAAAGCGGGACAAGTAGTTGGGGGTGGAGTGGAGTGAAGGAACTGGCGGAGCAGAGGAAGGTGGGTTGGGTGTGGTTGGTTGCAGACACCTAGACGGATCGCTGCTCTCGCCTTCCCGTTTTGGGGTAGTCTCTTGGGATAAAGTACGGTGGCCAACAAGCTCCGGAGGCTTTTGCTTTGTGCCCGGAGAAATATTTCTGGACAAGCTTCTATTTCCAGATAGCGATTGTTTCGTATAAAGAAGAATTGAGAGTCGTTTCAATGCCTCGCACGTTCCGTCGCTATCTACGTGTATCGAGGAGAGTAGGGCCGAGCAGAGAGATGGACGCGGGGAAGCCTGCTTCGTCAATGCGGGAACTTCTCTGACCTCCGATTGTGTGGTTGGGAACCGAGAAACGATAGCTGCTTAGATCAACCACTGAGAATGAAGGTCTTGAGCCGCTAAACCACCATTGAAAACCGGGCGCGGGACTTGTAGCAATTCCTGGTCACCCGTCAGTCAGTTGTTTGACACCAAGATGTTCCCGTAGGACAGCGACTTGCTTACGGACAGGCCACACACAGACGTGGGCTTTTGATGTGATTACTATTTCCAGGAGAGAGGATGATTGTTGCGAAACTTTTTATGCTTGTGGGTAGAAAAACTTGTTTGATTGTCGCAACCTTTTTGCTACTTTGATACACCAGATTTAATGGGCGTATAAAAGAGAAGAGTGAATGCATCAGTAAGCGGAGCGAGTCGTGCATAACCGGCCTCGTCTGATATATGACTAGTCTAGTGTGTCAGTCCTACTATGGGAAGTGTAACTCCAGGTGAAGTAAGCAAGATCGGAGGGCGATCCCTAATACGCAGATCTTGGTGAAGCAATTTTCTGCCAATCTATCTTTTAAGTATTTTGGGGTTTAACTTTGAAAATGGATGAATCGAAGATTTCTGGCACAATCTTTATCAGTAAGGTACATGTTGACAAATTTTCATTCTGAATTCTTGTTCGAGTTGCCAGGGCAAGGTTGGCAAACATAACACGAATTCTCTTCTAGCTCTCTCGGCCGAAGGAGTGGTGAGCATCAAGGTGCACTCAGTAAAACATCGTTGGCCAGGTTGCTTCTGGAATTCTGTGACGGACGTCTAGTACAAGGAATATTACACGCAACGTTTTCTTTGCGGAAGGTCGCTGTTTATATTCCTAGGTCATTTGTATGAAATACAGGCTGGCTTGCTCAAGATTGGTCGCATTCAATATGCCTTAGACCGGAGATTATGCCGGCTAGCTGTTGCTTGAACGCAACCGTGTATCCCACAGCTTACACGACTGTGGATACCAGCTTTGCCGTGCTTCCAGACCATCTGCGTGACATGCATTTCCCATGATAATCACAGGAAGTGTTAACCAGAGAGTAATGGGCTTCGTAATGCGGAAAGAGCCGCAGGAGAGCGCGACATGATTATTGAGTGCTCTAACCAGCCTTGCGGTCTTTCTTCACCCGCAGCTCAGACCACATTCTGTCGACTACCTGGAACACAGCAGTTACAGCCCCCATTGTGTCTTTATCTATCCCTTCAATGCCCAGGCGTTGCTGCATCTTATCAGGATGCCAACGTACGCGCTCCGCCTTCAAGACAGTAAGTATATCAGGGGCTTCTTCTGTCCCTCTGCCTGAACTGGGTGCAGTGTGAAAGAATTTCTCGACATTCTCTTTCGTGACATCAGAAAACCGACCAGTCTCAACTGGCCATGGTATTCGATCTCTGACCTTGCTTGCCTTCGTGGTCGTGTCTACGTCACCGCCGGAAGAAGCGCCTTTCAGACTCTCCCAAGACCTGCAGTATACTTCCCAGCGTTCTTTCAGTCTCTTCTTCCATTTCCTATCTTCGCCTCGCCTTAGGCTCTCTTCAATCTGTTTTTCAAAATCGCTTTGCTCCCGCTGCATCTTTTGTCCCTCTTCCCGCAGCTCCTTTTCTCGTCTTTTGGCTTCTTGTCTCCGCTCCCTTTCCTCAAGCATGTGCTGGTGTGTTTTCTCATACATCTTCGCGCGCACATAGGCTGTGTACTCTTCGTCTGTCATTCGTTCTAGCTCTCCATCTGGCCCTTGCTTCTCTTGGGAATATATGTGAAGTGGCTGACCATAAACCCCTTCCCAGTAGGCAGCACCTTCATCATCTGCCATAGCATCGAAAAGCGACTCGCGAAATGCGGCATCGGGGGAGAGGTATTGAGAGGAATGCGAGTTCGGAAGATAGGTATCGTCGTAGAGCGTCGGGTCATCCTGAGGCTTCGTACTGTGTGAGGTTCTCCGCCGTTTGGAGTGGTGGTGATGCTTCCGTTCATCTTCATGCTTCAACGATCTGTGACACTTCCTTCGGATGCTTGCACCAAAGTCATCATCGGATTGGGATTTTGACTTGAATCGAAACTTCGACCCGCGGGACGAACTATACTCGTCCTTCACAGCGGCTTCAACCTCCGCCGAGGCCATTTCGGACAGGACCTCCGATTATGACAACTGTAGTCATCTGAGGTATGTAATGAGCCTGCAAGGTCACACATGAGTGAACGTGAAGGCGAAGCATTGATTACGGCGAGCGTAGAAGTTGAATTCGACCCAAGTCACGTGATACGATCATTCGGCAAGATCCGGCCATATACACATATACGGCATTGCACCAATAGCGAGAGGTTGGCTACCGAGCATCTAAACAAATGGTCGTCAACGCAGCGTAAAGCTTGATATCTGCTAAAGGTCATGGCGAGCTCTTCCTCAGGCTCACCAAGGCCTGTACTACCGCTTGATGGGGGTTCATCGAGTCAGAGCCCTTCTAGGCAACAGCCATTTATCGACAACGGAGGTGCGGATGAAGACATCGCTGGGGCCAGCTTGAGGAACAGGACCCTTACAACCGATCCTTTAGAGGCGGAAAATGAACCAAGGCTGGTTCCCTATATTTTTAGTATATAGACGGAACGCTTGACTGATAACCGTATCTATATAGAATAACATTCAAAAGGCGGCAGAAACCGCCTTCCTTACTCCCGAAGTTCCTCTCAACATCCAGCCCCTCTACTTCCCGCCGTCCCAATCGTAGCCATCAACAATCTAGAGCACCGCCTGAAGAAGAAACTCTCTCAAACTTGGAGAGTCCCTCTAGTAATATCGACGGTGCAAAGGATGGTGGACCCTTAGATTGGTACGTGGAGGGTCCTGGGCGTCGAGTAGGCTATGACGATCTCACGGCTATTGATTGGATCTTTGAGTATACGAAAGAGAGGCAGCGTCTACGTATACTGCGATCGAATGCCAAGGGCGTCTTGGGGTACATAGTGCAACTGCTGGACGCAAGTCAGATATGGCTAGTGTTGATTGGTACGGGAATCGCTGCCGGTGTTGTGGCGGCAGGCATCGACATTGCAAGTGACTGGCTGGGTGACTTGAAGACGGGGTATTGCGCTAGTGGAAAAGGAGGCGGAAGATTCTATCTGAATAGAGGATTTTGCTGTTGGGGACTTGAGTGTAAGCTCTTCTCAACCAGACCCGATGCTCTTTTACTAACTTCAGGCCTTCAGCGAGCGAGCATTGTCTTGACTGGACGCCTTGGAGTGCAGCTCTCCATGTTACTTCAAAAGGCGGACGGTTCGTGACCGAATATATATTTTTTATTGTATATTCTGTTAGTTTTACCAGCAAGCCTGTTTTTAGGGGTCTAGTCCTAATGTCAACCTACAGTTACTTTTCGCAGCATGTGCAAGCATCCTGGTGCAATCATATGCCCTTTATGCGAAGCATAGCGGCATTCCTGAGATTAAGACGGTATTAGGCGGCTTTGTTATTCGGCGTTTCATGGGTGGCTGGACTTTGATCGTGAAATCCCTAGGCTTAGTAAGGCTCTCCTTGAGCAGGAAGATTTCGAAACTAATCCCTTCCATATTATAGTGCTTAGCAGTTGCATCTGGTCTCTGGCTTGGAAAAGAAGGTCCACTGGTGCATGTTGCATGTTGTTGTGCTAACTTGCTGATGAAAATGTTTGATAATCTGAGTCGTAATGAAGGTCTATTCCCAATCCATCATTTTTTATAATGTTCGCAACACTGACCCAATTTCAGCGCGGAAAAGGGAGGTGCTCTCTGCTGCAGCCGCTGCCGGGATATCCGTGGCATTTGGGTCACCCCTTGGAGGAGTTCTCTTTAGCCTCGAGGTGAGTTTACTCTTCTTTTTCTTCCAGCCATCGAACTAATGCCTGTCTGCAGCAACTATCGTACTACTTCCCAGATAAAACTATGTGGCAAAGCTTCGTCTCTGCCATGGTGGCTGCGGTGACACTGCAGGCAATGAACCCGTTTCGAACAGGTAAACTTGTGCTATACCAAGTCACCTATACTAGTGGCTGGCATGGCTTCGAGATAGTCCCATTTGCTCTACTAGGAATAATAGGGGTAGGTTATATTGGTCTACCAGCCCTGGACTTTGGCATCACGGAAACTAACATGACTTCTCAAGGGGCTTTACGGAGGATATTTTATCAAGCTCAATATGCGCATCGCAGAGTGGAGAAAGAATTCCTGGGTTAAGAGATACCCCGTCTGGGAGGTTGTCGCTGTGGCTTTGCTCACTGCAGTAATCAACTTCCCCAACGTCTTTATGAGGTGCTTACTCTTCCCCAACCTGCGAAGCTCATTCAAACTAAATATTTTGTAGAGCTCAATCCTCCGAACTGGTAGCTTCGCTATTTGCTGAATGCGCAGCGAAAAAAGAGGACCAATTTGGTCTGTGTCGATCTGGTTCCGCGACTGCCGAAACGATCGTTCTCTTGCTCTTCGCTTCGATACTGGGATTCTTTCTAGCTTCCATTACGTTCGGCCTCCGAATCCCAGCCGGGATAATCCTTCCGTCAATGGCTATTGGTGCGCTTTATGGCCGAGCCTTAGGTCTTGTGGTTCAAGTCTGGCAACGCAACCACCCTGGAGCTCTTATCTTCGCGAACTGCGAGGCTGACGTACCTTGCGTAACGCCTGGCACATATGCTATTATAGGTGCAGCTTCTGCTCTCGGGGGCGTGACAAAAATGACAGTATCTATTGTCGTAATCATGTTTGAGCTTACTGGTGCCCTGACTTATGTCCTTCCCATAATGGTGGCTGTCATGATCAGTAAATGGGTTGGCGATGCTATGGGCAAACGCGGCATCTACGAGAGCTGGATCCACTTCAACGAATATCCCTTCCTAGATAACAGAGAAGAACAAGCCATTCCCGGCGTTCCGGTTTCCCAGGTCATGACCCGTATCGAGGACCTTGTCGTCATTACCGCAATGGGGCATACGATCGACTCTCTCAATAGGCTCCTCGCCAGTCAGTCGTATCGCGGTTTCCCTGTTATATCAGACACTCGCGAAGCGACTCTCCTGGGCTACATATCACGGACCGAGCTTGCCTTTGCTCTTAACTCTTCCCTCTCACCGCCACGCAGCCTTCCGCCAACGACGGAGACGCATTTCATGCACCAGCCACTAGCTGATCCGCATAATACATTGGATCTCCGCCCATGGATGGATCAAACGCCTATCACGTTGTCGGCGAGGTCAAGCCTACAACTGACGGTCAACATGTTCCAGAAGCTAGGGCTGCGGTACGTGCTGTTTTGCGATAAGGGCGTGTTGCAGGGCCTTTTAACAAAGAAAGACGTGTGGTATGTTCTGGATAGCGCAGAGGGAGGTGAAAGGGTCAGTGGCGGAAGGGGTGTTATAAGAACTGAAGGTGCCGGTGAACTTGATGGTGCTGGCAGGAGTTTACTAAATGAAGGGGAGGGCTGGAGTAGCAGAGATGAGAGCAGTGAGCTGGACAGATAGAATGTCTTATGCGTGTATACATACCATAGCACTGCATCTTCGGGGCGTTTGAGTATGTCGATATATGGGTCTCTACATTTGGGTGATGAAGCAATTTCATTCTCCAACCATCCTGAAGTACAAAAGACAGCAGCAAAAAATGTGATAGATCGATATCCCCCAGCTCCATAATGACGGCCTGTCGGTAGCGCATCCGCAATCCCCCCATTACGGCTAGCTTGCCGAACCCTCCTTTCTCAAAATCTAAAAGGTAAGCACGACATGATCATATACCCAATGCCCCAAGCGCCTTTGGGGAAAAAAGAGCGGGAAAAAAAAACTCCGAAGCGCAATGCACAAAAATTTTCCTCCTGACATAGTGCCATCCACCCTATCCTTCCCGCGCCCGCGGCGTCGTTTCCGACGGGTGTTCGAATGTGTCGCCGTGTGTGGGCGAGGTTGGCGCGCCTGGTTCCGGAGTGAGTAGGAGCTATCCACTAAACTAGGATGGGATATGGGAAGAGTGACTAACTAGACCAAGGTGTATACTGAAGCCCACGCCCTTCCGTTTCTGGTGCTAACATCTCCCCTCTATTCATCATTCGAACATGTATTCCTCCAAAGTTTCGTATTCGGTGTCTTCTTGGCCGATTCCGGGCTCGATGTCGTTGGATTCAATGGTTTGGAGCACATTTTCGGCGTTCTCAATGGCGTATGCAGAGTATCGGTTGTAGTAATCGTCGGTGTTCATCACAAATCTGTCACCGCCTTCTCTCAGCTTAAATTCGTCTACGTAGTCAAGCTCGGATTCGTCGTCAGCGCCTTTGTCGTCGGGTTCGCATTCCACCTCGCCTAGCCCTTTTGGTTTGATCCTAGCTTCGTTATTGTTGTCGCACAGGAAAGTGCTATTGTTGATTCCAAAATGATATTCCCCTGGGCCTTGAGAGCGGACTCAGGGGTGGGCTGGTCTGTTAAGTGGGCTGGTTGTTACTCTCGTAGTCGACGTTGTCGAAGGCGATGCCGTAGTCGAAGTCGGAGACTTCGTCGTCGTCGTCGTAGTCGCCCTTTTCCTCTTCAGCAGTGAGACTAATTACTTGACGGGCTTCGCTGGGGTCGCTATCACCATCTTCGGTTGGATCAATGGCCTCAGGGGTTTTATTGGTGTGGTGGCTGTCCTGCTCGGCATCGTTGATATCTTCATCAAAGTCATTGTCCTCGTCGCTGGAGTCGATGAAGAAAACTTTCTCGCGTACTCTCATGAGCATAGTCGCAGAAGAACTTGAACTGACAAGGCTAGAACCCCATTTGAAGTGGTACCCTTCGAAGTTCTCGCTGGCGTCATTGTTGTTGTGACTAAGACCTCCGTTTCTGCTGGGCTCAGAGGCATTCGGCGCAATGAAGGTACTTTCGTAGCTTTCAGGCGCGGCCTCTTGGAGAATAGAGCGTTCTTGAGTTGCTGGTGGCCAAAGGAATTCAGGGTCCTCAGCCGCAATCGGCGTATTTCTAAAACTTCCAGATATGACCCTCCTAAGAATCGAGGGTTCCAGAGATGCTGGCGGCCATTCTGGCGGTTCTGGCGAACAAACAAATTCAGGGGCCTCGGCAGTAATGGGCGAATTTCTGAAGTTCTCAAACAACTCCTGGAGGATTAAGGAGGTTGGAGAATTTGGTGACCATTCAAGCTCTGGCGTTGGCGTGGAAGGGGTAGAGGATTCCTGTGCGGTTCATGTCAGTAAATGCGAAGCATTTAAGGGGTGGAAGGATCGGTATGAGCATACTGAGCCAAAGTCGAGTTCTTCTTGTTTGCTAAGCTCCCAATCGTACTCCGTTGAGATGCAAGCCTCGAGCGGAGCCATCGGAGTTGTAGCAGTTTCAACAAGCAAGGACGAATGTCCAGGTAGTGTGAACCAAGTTGACGACCACAGGTTCTTGTCGTGGATTGTTCCCGTATTTTTGTCATTATCACCTTCGAAGAGGTCAAGAGCCTTTGCGATGGACGGTAAGTCGCTGGTCTTAAGGATTTTCGGCGGCGGCATTGCAAGTGAGTCGCTTGCCTTGCGTTTGGCGGTGCATTGAGCCCTAATTGTGGCAATGCATTGCTGTTCGGCGGCGTTCTCGGAGCTAGAGGGTCCATCCTCGAAGCTTCGTGAGGTTTTGTTTCCCATACTGCTGGGAAAGGCAGCAGGGGTAGTGAAAAAAGGCGCGGGCATTTTGTCGAAAGTTGTTGTCGGAGGTGTTTTTTGTTATGGTAGGTTGCTATGCGTAAGGGGCACGAGAAGGCTGTGATCGACGACCTGTGTCGACTGTGGGTAGTGATGGGTGATAGTGTTATTGGATGAGACAACTACGTGGAAGCCGTGAGAGAATACAGACTTGAGTTAGAGAGATCTTCCAGTAGAGTGTGTGGGTAGATGGCTCTTGCGTGGGAATGAGATGAGGAAAGAATTAGATTCAGTGTGGAGTAGGGCAAATTACTTATATTCGATTCCAGTTTGAACTGGTCTTACATTTCTATACTACTTATTGTCCTATCTTCGTGCTATTCATGGTGTTGACCACTATGGTCGTGTCATCTGAAGTCTTCTTCCCATTCATCGCTCGCGAATTAGCGTGCTTTGGCCAAGGGGGGGAACACTGTCGGGTATTAGGGCAGAACCAGTACGTAGTGCAATTCCAATTGAGCGCCTTTACACACTGTTTACAGGGCCTAGCCAAGCGTTATAGCAGCTCTCAAACCTGGGCCCCTACGGAAATGATCTTCTTTTTGGTGTATCTGGTCCACTTTCACGATGGAGTTGATGTCGAAGTAGGTCACAACGTCTCCACTAAACTCTTTTGTCCCTCGCTTTTGGAGCCTAACGATGCGGAGTAGCAGCTGGCAGGGCCTTAGCGTCTTAGGGGGAAAAATTTTTGGCCCGCTTTCCGACTATTGCGTTCACGATGGTGCAGCTCTATTGACTTTCTCTATACGTCGTAATTAGGAATGACTACGCCGAAAATCAATCCGCAAGACTTAGCCTTCTTGTAAACGCTACTCGTTAGTCAGCTTTCCAACACTCACGATAGCATTCTTAACGATGTAGTAGTTGCCCAGTCGGCTAACCCTTATCCGGAAGCTTCGACCACCTCAACAAACCATTGGCGAAGCGCAGTGGCTAGTACTCTTGGTAGCTCCTTCACATTGCTCACGACAAGGTAATACCCAAACGGGAAACCATCCAGATACCGCCCCATAGTCAGCTTCATGGCTCCAATACTACTAGACTCGTCAACGGAGAATTTTGCCTGGGTCATATCCATGATTGAGCTGCTCGGTAGCGCATCAATTATGATGAAGACGATCATAATTCTCTCCTCTTGGGCCTGGCGTACGAGACGACGGATAGCATCGTGGTCCTCACAGATGCCATCAGAGATGATGAGTTGAAGCTGCCAAATGTCGGCGCCTGAGGCAGAGGACCGACCCCGCGCTTGTCTGAAGAGGTCAATAGTCTCCGCAATAAGTCTCCGTACATCCGTTTTACTCTGCTGAAAGCCAAATTGCTCAAAGACGCGTACACCTGCTTCACCGCTGAACGGTTTGTCAAACTCATGAGCGACACGAATTGCATCGCCAAAGCCGACGACTGATATTTCCCCTACTTCGAGCATGCTCAAGCTCCTACTCACCAACGTGAGCGTCTCAAGCGCTAGCTGTCCGCTTCCACACTCCCCCATAGACTTGCTGTCATCAACAGCGAGCATGATCTGGTAGCTTCGCTTCGTTGGAACCGACCTTCGCATCCATATCTTGTCCCTCTTGTATTGTGACGCTATGTAAGGGATAATGCGTTTGATGTTTAGCCGCTTGCCGGTCCTAAAATCCCCCCGCATTTTCGTTGCCATTGTAGGAGCAAGAATGAGGCGTAGCTGTTCGGTGAGGAAAAGAGACAGATCGCGAGTGGCAGTTTCATAATGTGACCAGAGACGCCTAGCCTCTTCAGGGGACCGAGCAGAGAGCTCGCTAGGATCACTGAGATTAATTGTTGAAAGCTCTTCATCTACCCTTTCGAGACCTTCTTGGGGATGGTCCTCTGAAAGATGTCTATTGCCCAGCTCTCTAAGCGTCTTGTTGTTCTGACTCACGAACGCGCCCGCTCGGAGGTCTTCGAGATTCTGCTTCTCTTCACCCGATCTCTGACTCGCTTCGTCCATGTTCACATCTGTATCCCCCTGATCCAGTAGCTCCATTTCATCAGGTTGGAAAGTGTCAGGAAGCTTATCTGACTCTGATTCCACAGCCATAGCTTCATCAACGGCATGAGCTTGTTCTTCTGTGGCTGCGCCTAGAGCTTGTGCATCAGGTTTTGCGCTATCATGTGGAAGATGCTCGAATTCGGGCCCGCCAAGATCCATTTGCGTGGATTCTTCTTCACGATCCTCTTGCGATGCTTCCAGGATCTGCCCCTGCTGCCGGTGAAAGCGCTCCAGCACATCACCTAGCTTTCGAAAAGCCAGATTTTCTCTGTTCCCTTGCTCGGGCTGATCCCGTTCTTGAGGCGCATCAGAACTTTGACCTGGATAAAGCCTTTTTAGGGCTTCGTCTGCTGCACCGCCATGCTCAAAATTTGAAGAATCGCCCCGAGAACCTTTAGAATTGTTGCGGCTTTCCATAGAAGGTGCCTTATCATTCACCATCTCGCCCTCTTCGCCTTCCCGAGCCACATCGTCTACCACGTTCCTCGATTTAGCGAGTTCCCGAGTAAGATCTTGCTCTGCCCCTAAGCCACCAGCAGCTCCGTCATCCCTGCGGGTTTCGCCGGCTATAAACTGATCATTGCCTCCGGTTTCTTCATCAGGACTAACCGAATCGGCTTCCTGATCGCCTTCACCATCTCCTGTAGCACTCACGTTATCTGGTCCGTTCGCAATATCTCCCTCCAATGCTCCATCCTTTTCTACTACCTTTTCTGGCTCTTCCACATCAGACAGTTCATCCATGTGATCGTCGTCGCTGTCGTCTCTATTCACGTCTGACCTCTCATCACCGCCAAGGTCCATGTCTTCTGGAAGTTCTAAGGTGTCCACATCCGGTATATGAGGATCCACATGGGCTGGCTCATCTTGTGCAACCTCCTCAGTCTCCTCCGCACCCTCTAGTTCTTCTTCATATTTGTCGTTTTCCGCCTTTTCCTCGATCCTGTCTTCATTCGCTTGTGTCGTAGCCTGATCATCCTGCACCTTACTTCCCCCCAGTTCTTCTCCTTTCCTATCTTTCGATTTATCGACACCATCACCATCCCATAACTTTTCATCTACAGCTGACGCATCGAGATCATCCACATCCCCTACTTCCTCGTTCATATCTTCGTTATTTCCCCCACCGCTAGAGACACTAGCTTCATCCTCAGCTTGCTCAGGTGCATCGCCCATTTCTCCTTCAAGATCATCCTCAATGTCAACTGCATCTTTTTCATCCGCCATACCTTCAGTCTCCACCTTAGCCGCTGGTTGTTGGGCAAGCTCGGACAAGTCTTCATCATTTTGAATGTCTTTGCTTATATCCTCAGCACCTTCGCCTTCCCCAGGTCCTGTTCCGCCTTCCAACTTTTCGGTTTTCTCATCCTTCGCGTCTGATTTCTCCGAGGGAGTGCAAAACCCCTGCGTAACTACCTGCAAGAGTGACTGGGATAGAATGGAGGACATCTTGCATGTTGAGCGGTGCAGCAGTGCAAACCTCTCGACAGCATTGCGTACTATCACCTGGTATTGCTGGAGAATGGGCAAAGCCATAGCGAAGATGGCGGAGACGGGTAGCGATCCCTCCGGTTCCGGAAGCGAATCCAAACACCTCACTTCTTCCAGAGCGTCCCTGATCGACCGGGCAACAGTGTTCACATGGAGGTTCTTGATTATTGATACAAACACTGCCTCCTGCTTTGTCATCCACGACACGTCCTCTGCTGTTTTTGGTAGTAAGCTTGACACATCTGGAAGCCTCTGAATAGTGGCTAAAATCAAATCGCAAGCTTTAGTTATCATTCGATCAAGGTCAGTTAAACTGATAGAGTGGTTGCCAGTGCCGTTGGCTGCTAGGACTGGGTCTCGTGGTTGTAGCCACGGAATTATCTGGTCGAGGATGAATGCTATGTGGGGATGACTTGATTTCCACTTCTCGATATCCTTACGAAGTAGATCGAGGCAAGCCATGGCCTTCATCCGCATTCGCACCTGGAAATCCTTGACAACACCATCAGGGGCTGAGGTTTGCAGCCTTAGGTCCCCATCCATGTCTTCAAATATCTCTTTCCACTGGCGGAGTCCTCCCCGAGGCACCGCATTGTCTTGCTCACTCAATTTGGAGTGGATATGAGCAATATTCTCCCCAACCTCCAACATATGGGGCAGCCATCTCACACATTTCTCAACTGAATAGCTGTAGCCGCCTCCCCAAGGATGAAACGCATCGCTTGGATCTAGTGAACTAAGGTTCTTCAATTGTACTGACACATTGTTAAGAACAGATAGGTCGTTGATCGCTGCCGCAAGGATTTGCCGTTGTTTCAGTACTGAAGCAAGAAGACTCTCTATGTAACCTGTGCTCCTCGAGATCTCCGCACTTGTGAGTTCCTCAGAATGGTCTTTGCTCGCTTCCCTCAGTTTGGTGACCGAGTCTAATGTCTTGTGAAAGTAGAAGTTTGACCCATTCTTTTCAGGAACAGCGAATGATTCTGGAAGGTCGATAGTGCTGGCCAGAACAACAGGAATTGATCGTTGTTTATGGAGTATATCTGACCCCAGGTGAGATTTCAGGCCAATCTGGCGTAGTTTCTTCATAGTGTCTGCAAGGAGTTTTCTCTTTCGGCTTTTCAGGTGTTTAATTTCCTCCTTTTTTTCTTCCGAGAACATAGAGGGCGTTGCTTTCTGGAGTTCTTGGATTTCCGCAATTAGATCGGCTACGAAAGACTCAAGATACTCAGCACCATCTAATGCAGATTCGGGCCAACTGCCGAAGTGCCACATAGACGAAAGCGTATCGGAGATATTTATCAAACGACCTGGTTTCAGGGACCATGTTTGCACCTTGGCTCGACAGATCTCCAGTGCCTTCGGATCTGGTAACGTGGGATCTGGCGGCTGCGTGCCATTTGCAAGAAATTCTAGTCGCCCCTGCCCTTCCGGAAGGCCTTGTTTAACGATGTCCTGTACAGACTGCCCAAGAAGTGCACGATACTTTCGAACGAGCTTGAAAAGCTTGTGGTGAGACCGCCTAACACTATCGCGGAGTGCTATGATATTAGTATCTTTCCAGCTTGCGAGTAGAACAACCTCCCGCATCTCTTTTTCCAGAGTGAGCCTGCCCTTCCGTAGCGCCTCTTCCACGTTCGCCGTGAAATGTGAATAAAAGCTTAAGAAATTCACCAGGGCCGTGTATATTCTTGCCATTGGCTCAACATCCTTTGATAGCAGTAACGCATGTTCTTTTAGTTGTTCGACAAGCCGGAGCCGTTGATGAAATTGGCCGAGGGTAGTGGTGGAAAGGAACATTTCTAAAGTCTCAAGAAGCTGCGTTGGATGCTGGGAAATATCTTCCCCTGATTCAACAGATGATAACGGGACCCCAATAATCGCTTCATATGCGATAAACCACCACGATTGGGCTTGTTCGTCGCACTTTTCCTTTTCCAGATCGAATAGTCGTGACCAAGTCGACAGCTCAAGGCGGCGCCAACTGATGAGTAGGCTTGTCAGATCGTCATACAGAGAGGCGGCCGAATATTCCTTGCTCGCGGCTATTTGCCACTCATGAATAAAACCGTGGAGTTTCTCTGCTTTCGTTAGGAATTTAGCAATAGGTTCAACATGTCTGAACGCAAAAAGTTCTTCGCAGCATCCCATTACATCGTGAATAGTAGCATGCTCGGGCCATGTGTCTCTGAGTTCGGAGAAGCGGCTCTTAATCTTGTGAACCACACCAACGAGTCTGGCTGTCTCTGGGAGATTTGCATCCACGTAGAAGTTGTAGCTTGGAACTGATACCGAGCTTGAGCTCAAGTTATCAATGCTCTTATTGAGTGACAAGAGGAGAGTAGACATAGAGGCATAGAAGAGCTCTGGGGGGAATGACTTCTCTCCCGGCGACAGACCACCAATCTGCGAGCCAGACATTTCTAGCAGCGAAATGAGATGAGTTGAAGCTGAAGTGTTGCCCAGAAATATGATAGCGTGGGTTTTGGCCAGGCTTGAGCTGATATTATCGCTCTTTTGTGTCGTCTCCTTTGATAGCAATTGCGATGTCTCTCCTAGATTACCGAAGGTAGGGAAAAGCCGTTCCACTTCCTCCTCCTCATCAACTTCATCATCTCCACCCTTGTATTTATAGAGTCCCGTTTCTACGGCTTGCTTCTCCCTATCTTCTTCTAGCCTCTGCCTCCATCGCTTGTAGAAGACATTGAAGGCGTTTGATAAGTCTTGCCGATCCACAGCAGAAAATGAGCTAAGAGATTCAACAGACTTTCTGATTGCACAGCGCTGAAGGAAGTGAAACAGATATTGACTCTGCTCTCTAGATTGCCAAATTTCTGTGGCCCTCTGCCCTAGAGCTCTGTCAGAACCAGTGCAAGTGACTGGAAGTCGCTCACATAAAGAATCAGGGGATCCAGCCCAAAAAGGAGTGAGCTCGGATATATAGTTAGCGACAGCGGCGTCTTCACTATTCCCGGAAGAACTAAGGACACGCAACGATAGGCCTAATCTTAAAGACTGGAGCATGCCAACGACTGGATATGTCAGATCCTCATATCCGTTGAACTCACTCAAGCGGTAGATGATCTGGGAAACATTTTGTTCCAAAAGCTCGGCTTCATTTAAGGCCTCTTCGCCTTGAGCAAATATACTTCGCATCAAATCTGTGCCTAACGACCTCCAGCTCACTAGATTCAGTAAATTCGAGAATTCACCCTGAAGCTTGTTGAGGTTCGAGGCTTCCGGTCGAATAATGGCAGGTTCGGGAGGGTTGCCCCCATGATCAAGCAATGCTTGTTCTGTAATCTCGCATAGCACGTTTGTTGATTGGCCAGTGAAAACCTGTTCGAATTCTCGCAAGGCAAGTAGTCGCTTTTGTAGCTTGTTCTTGGTTTTCCCGTGCCACTGCCTCTCCACGAACGGCCTTGTAGCTGGGTCGAAGACTCGGTCTGGGACATACAGAAGCAAACAGCCTAATGCAAAGTGCGCCCATGCCGCTCCAGATCCAGTGTATTCATCTTTTAGCCCAGACATATTGCTTAGATGCGTTATAGACTGCCAGAAGTGAGTTTCAAAGACCTCCCTGAAGAGATTATTTGTCGGAACGTTAACGTTGAAGTGCAGGGCGTGCAGGCTGGGAGATTGTTTATTGATTCCCGTTAGATCTGAATTATCAAAGGCATTCTTCCTTGATTCAAGGAAGATAATAAGCAAATCGAGGGAAGGCCCTGAAAGCAGGTCCCTATGAGCATTTAAAACCTAGCGCATGTCAGTCCTACGTCTAGATTATGGCCGTAGCCGTGATTTCATAGGTATCCTACCTCCTTTAACAGACCACATAGACAAGAATTCACAATCTCAAGCTGGCGGCGACGAGCTATCGGCCCACTCATGGCTATGTTTTTGGCTAGGGTATGGACTTCGACCTTCAGCAGATCCAAGCTTTTTAGGGCCACGTCACCCAAGTTGTTCCTAGGTTATGTCAGCTCTGATGCTGCAAGACTTTGGAAAATGGAACTGACAGTTTCCTTAGCACGACGATAGGCAGCACACCTTTTACTGCAATGAGAGGCTCTGAGAGCCCTGGGGGTGTCCCAATATAGTTAGTCAGGCTAGAGAAGCCACGGGTAGCTGAGCCCTTTTCTGACGGCTCTAAGGTTATCTGTCTAACTGATCGCATGGCGAAAAGAGACACCAGTGGATCTGCGGAAACGGTATTCAAATTCAAGGCAGAATGTATAGAGCTATCGACCAGGTCATGGTACTGGATTAGGCCTTCGAACTCTGAGGCAAAATAGGGAATTACTGGATCGTTATCTGTAGATTTGGCCTCTAGGTCTACTATAGATGCTTCAAAGTTCTTGAAGTCATGTCAGCGCCGCCTCAGTCAGTAATAGCAACACAGGCATACCTTTATGAGTGCCTCGCAGTCCGGGTTTCTTCTTAATATGGTCTCCAATGCGTTTGCGATCGATACTCGAAGACTAGTCACCATCTCAATAGGCACCCGAGATTTCCAAATTATGTCGTCAAATCTGTCCGCTAGCTGTCTCATTTGAGAGAGCGCTTGAAGTTGGGCAATGGACGAGGGCACGGTTGGCTTTAGAAGCATCCACAGCTTTTCCATATAGAGGCCGGTGCTTAATTGCCACGCAGATTTGAACATATCCAGACTTTCTGACGCTAATCTTGTCAGCTGCAGTGGAATTTCCGCTTCGGAGCATGATAGCAACCACTCCTTCCAGGCAGAAAGATATACTTGAAATATGCTATCATCAAAGGTGTTGGAATGAACAAATTCAAACATGTTCCACCAAAGGAACAACGCTTGGTTCAAGTGGGTGGAGAACGCCTAAGAACGTTAGTTCGATACACTTACAATACATGATAACATATGAGATTTTCATGCAAAATACCTCTCTAGACAATGATATTCTTTGCTCCGCGGATATCCCAAATAAGATCCACTGAGATATCAAGTCCTTAACCGCTCTCAAAAAACCAAAAGCACCACTCGTTGAGTCTTTTGTCAGGGCAGGTACGCGTTGACTGGCAAATGACCGCTCCAGGCGCGTCATGTGAGAGGGCTTGAGAAGTAATGAACTTCTCGCGACCCCATCCAGTGATTCACCCATGGCAAGAACTTCTGCCGCTACTTCCAGCAGAGCTCCCAAAAGGTAGGGAGAGCCCTCTAAAGAGTCGGCATCAAAGAGAGATAGAAGGGGCGTATTGATGAGTGGATATACAGGCTAATATATTATTCAGGTCATCAATAAGAGACGCTCTCATTTGGAACCGAAGGACGACTGACCTGTATTTGAGAGAAGTCTCCTAAAAGCCGGACACTATTAGCAAGACGAGAGTAAAAGTTCGCAATCTCGTTGCTCAGTAAACTGGAAGTGATTGTTCTCCATCGGTCAGCTCTAAGTAACAGGACAGCCGTGTCTTCCTTCGACAGTTCCACCAACCCCTTTTCAACTTGGCAGCTCCAATTAACTAGCAGCGTCCTGTCGCTGAGTGATAGATGGTTCAACCCAACCTCAACAAGCAGCTCCCAATGGCCCTTATCTCGAGCTTGCTGGGCCATTCGGGACAGAGTGCGAAAGCGGTCCAGCGAAGATTCACAACACATCAAGCCTTCAGAGACAACCGCTGTTTCCCCAAGATCATATGAAGAGCTCAAGAATATTTCAACAGCTCTGTTTCGCATCGCTCGTGAAAGCTCTCCATGCCGAGGATCCATGGTGAGGAATAGTCTGAAATTCGGATGCGGTCTGACTATTTTGGCTTCGCCTTCCGGAGAGCGGTGTTCATTTATGCTTAAGTAACCATTGGGCTCTAGTAGAGAGTTCAGTCTGTCCAGAACTGAAGAGCTGCAGAGGTTTGCATTATCAAGAACAAGCCATTTGCCTTGTTCTAAGGCCTCAACAAGGGTTCCATCAACCCACTCAAAGCGCGGCTTGTCTACGCTCAATAGCCGCTCTTGAAGCTGCCCGCATTGAACAATGAGATCTGACAAGAGAACCGAAGAATCATCTTGAGATTTGGTCTTTAGAAATTCGTGCACCATTGCAAGACTCGCTTGATCAGATCGCCGAGTCCGAACAAGATCCAGTATCAGAGCAGCTTCTGAATCAGAAACCCCTGCAGTAGAAGATATAACTATCTGAGTACGGAGGAACGACTCCATAGCATCGAAGAAAGGGGCATCTAGTCTTCGGGGATCAATCTGCTCGTAACCTCCAACAAGATCCATTGTGTCAATATCAGAGTTGAGATGAAACTCAACAAGGGTAGCACCAGCTATCGCTGCCAGCCGCTTAATGAGGCTGGTTTTTCCAGAGCCAGATGCGCCCACGAGAATGCAAGGCCAATTTTGCTGGACGCAAATAATCAAAGACTCAAGTTCAGGGAGGAGCATTTTAGTGTCGGTTCCATGTTTTGCCCTAGTGTTTTGAAGTACTAGATCCCGCTCAAGAAGAGCCAAGCCTACCTGATAGCTGCCCAGACCGAGATTGTGGAACATGTGGCGTTCCGGAACTTGAAAAGAAAAGGACTCAAAGAATATGCGATCTACTTGCAGTCGATCTTGTAACAGTCGAAAACGTTGTTTAAATATCAAGGGTAGGAAGTCTTCTGGACGTCGATTACGGAGTAGCTTGTCTTCAGAAGTTAAGAGCTTAAGCCATCGTAGAATGTCCCTCAAATTGAACTCCCAAGGGGCACCGCGGGAACCGAAGTGCCGTTTCTGGATAGCCTCTTCCTCGAGGGCTGCGACGAAATGTATGAGTCTCCCAATTTCTGCACTTGAAACCTTTGGAAAGCTGGTCGTACATATTAGCATGAGATCTTCCGTCGTTAGCAAGTCAGCATAGACAACAGAGAAACGATTGACGAAAGATCCAGGGAGGCCCTTTCTACCACCACCCTGGTGGTGTGGGTTTTGTGCAGCAAAGATTGCGAAGTTGTCGTGTCGAGTAAAAGTTTGATCAAGCTCAGAGATGTATACTTCTCCTCTATGATCCAGACAAGCGTTTAGTCCCTCAAGGACTGATTGGGAAGCCAGATTCATCTCGTCCAGGAGGACCCAATGACCTTTTTGCATAGCCCGCAGAAACGGTGCATCGCGCCATGCAAAATACCCCGCGTTGGCTCCTTCGACCGGGACATCTGATCCAAAAAGATCCATTAAATCTGTTTGTTCAGAAAGATTGATTCTAGTCAGGGGCTGGCCTGTCGATTGAGCTATGGCAGCGACTAGCATTGTTTTTCCGACTCCAGGATTACCCTCTAGCAAAATCGGTTTTTGAATTTGCAAAGCCCGAATGACCCTTAAAGCGTTTATCTTCGTTGTAGGAGCAAGAAGGCTGAAGCTAGGGTCGTCAGATGACCCTTTAGTCTTCGAGATCGAGAAGGATCCGATAGATAGGTGTTTGGTGTCGGATAAAACATCTACCTGCTGAAAATATATTGATGCTACATCGTAGTCAAGGAGTCGGCTAAGTTCTTGTAGACATTCTTGGCGTTCACGGAAGATGCGGTCGTGCGAGATGGCTAGCATAGCTGCTGGATTTGCGCCAATAGTATCTATATAAACCATAGCAGCTCCGTGCAAGACACTAAAGCAGGGATTCGGACTGTTAGACAGATTGATAAACTGTGTCCATGCCAATACATCACGAATAGATATTGTTGATGCAGCGGAAGTAGAATATCTCTCTGAAAACCACCGTGAAAATTGGACGATGGCCTTTGAGAACCGTCTCGCATGTTCAACGAGCTTCGAATCCACGATTTGAAAGACATCGTCTAGTTCCGATATTGAGGGTACCCATATCTCTGTGAATCGGTTTCGTAATGCAGGAGAGAGCTCCCTCTTGCCATAATCGCCTCCTGGGTTCATCGTTGCAAGAAATTGAAAGCCTTCTACAGCAGAGACAAATGACTCACGCGAGCCTTTTTCAGCAAGCAAAAGCGTTCGTTGAGGCTCCAAGACACTGTTAAGACGTTCCAGAACGGAGTCGTCTGCTAGCGATATTTCGTCGAGTAGGAAAAATTGGCCTGTCTTCATTGCATGAACCAGGCTACCATCAGACCATTCAAAAAGCGTATTGAGTTTCAATACACTAGCCACAATTCGCTCTCGTAATTCCAAAGGTATTTGGGCTAGAGTGCTCGGATCAAGCCTTTCGAAGGCTTCTAACATCCTGCCCCGATTGCCTCTGTCCATCTCAGTGTTGGGGAGGTAGAGCTGGAAAAGGGTAGATAAATCGTTCTGCAATTGCGATTCAATCGACGATCTATTCCGCAATGGCCTCTGTGCGCCGATGAGGTCGCCTGTTTCCGTGTTTTGGTGTGCGTTGACGATAAACAATTGTAAAGAGAATGCCTCCGCTAGCATCTGGCAGACTGATGTTTTACCGCAGCCAGTCTCACCTACAAGCAATACTGGCTCTTTGTTCCTCAAGGCGTGAGAGACAAGTATAAAGAGCCTTCGCATTGCGCTCGTCCATACGATGCCCTGGGTATTGGCTCGTTCAGAAAAGCGCTTAACCTCTGGAGATGAATCGGCATCGTAAAGTGCAGCCTCATCGATCTTGACCTTGCAGACTTTTTCTATGATTAGCTTGACAGCAAGGCGCTCCTCGGGCTTCCGCACCCGCTCTGCTAGTAGCATGAAGCCGTTTGCTGCAAGTTGATCGCGATTCTCTGCATCACGTAAGGCCCAACGGAACAGATCCCGCAGAGTGGCGAAGCTGTTTTTCTGCTCAAATAGCCTGGACGTCTGCCGCAGCAAGGATAGTTCTCTGTACACAGCCACGATTTTTGCGCAGAACGATGGTGCGATCTGACTCCGTCCCCTAAGGATTGTTTCAAGTTCATCCTCAGGGATGTCATCAAAGTGCAATTCTAGAAAACGGTTTCTGAAAGCTCTTGACAATATTTTCCGCCCTCCATATAAGCCTGGCGGGTTCTGCGTTGCGAATAATACAAAATTTGCGTGAGGCTTGATGACCTCCTGGGTTTCGGGGATGAGGAGTTCTCTATTGTCGTCCAGTAGTCGGTTCAATGCCTCTAGGACGTCTGTAGGCGCCAGGTTAAGTTCATCCAACACTATCCAGTGTCCCTCACGAAGAGCTTGGACCAAAAGGCCTTCCTGAAATCGTAATTGCCCATCTACATCAGATACGTACGTTCCCAAGTACTCCTGCAAATCTGTGTGCTCGTGGTTGTTGATCCTGACAAACTTATTTCCTGTAATTTTTGCAAGGTATTCGATCATGCTTGTCTTCCCCGATGACGTGGGACCTTGCACAAGGATAGGAAATCGCCTTGTCGAGGTAGCACGGATAAGATTTAACATGTTGCGTTCCACAAAAGGGGTTATGATGTAATGAGACTGTTCCTCAACTGCTAATGCGCCTTTTGGCATCCAGTAATGCTTGAATTGGACATACTCCCCACCACCTCCTGGTAGTTTAGGTATCTGATTGAGGAGGGATTGTGCATTCCTTTGGGTTCCTAAGATGTACTTGTGAATAAGTGGCAGTAAAAGTCGTTCCGAGTTCTTGTCCAAGAGAGTTAGGAAAGCCATCGAGAAGCCTTCATAAAGAGATCTTCGGAGCCCGTACATTGGCGCAATCTCGATTACGTAACTCAACGTCCTCGTCAAAGTGCGTAGACTAAAGTGCGGCTTCTGGTTTGCTCCGTCCACAAGTTGATTAGCGTTCGCAAGTTCTTTAATCTCTAAATAAAGCTTGGCAATATCATGAGCTGCTCGTTCATCTCTGTAACCTTCGATGTAGGCTTTCACAATACTCGTAAGGCTTTCAAGGTCCCTGTCCGGACCATCGACGTAGATCTCTGCAAATCTTGAGCGCAGCCCGATTGGAAGATCCTTTTTGCCGATATCTGTGGCGGGATTCATTGCCCCGAATATCCGGAAATCTGGGTGTGCTCGTACACGCTCTACTTCTCCAGTTTCTGTGAGCAATATCGATGGTGACCCCTCCAATCCGTCCTGGAAAAGGTCGGCTACACTCTCGAGTGTATCCGGCGACGCCAAGTTTATCTCATCTAGGAGCACCCAGTCGCCATTTCGTGCGGCCTTCACAATGTTGCCTTCCACGAACTTGAATGCAAATCCTTTTGGACCAGCTGAAAGTTGGACTTCCAGGTCTTCCACATTCCTGGCAAAACGATCCCATCTAGACTTAAGGCCTCGGCTCTTCGAGAACTCTAGCCGTCGTCTCTTCTTTGGATGGCCGCCTTCGGCATTCAGCGGCGATGGTTCAGAGTCTTGTGGAGTCGCAAAAAGGCCGTCAGCCATCTTAAGGGCTTCCTTCCAGAGCGTCACTGCGCGCACCCATTGTCCCTTTGCGATGCATTTCCCAAGAATTTTAAGGTAGCGCTGATTCTTCTTCGCTGAAAATGTCGTGTCGAAAAGGTCATCAAACTCCTCTTTCATAGGCACAGCTAGGCTCCTAACATTGACCGGCTTATAACCTCCAAGGAGATCTCCGCTCTCGCTCTGCTGCGAAAGATTGACCACTGTGAGCTTATATCCTAATACTTGCGCCAGTTGCTGCACGACGGACGTCTTCCCGGTGCCCGTTTCTCCGACGAGTAGAACTGGTTCAGACATCTGAACTGCCACAGCAACCTGTTCGAGGAGTCTCAGAGTATGGCTTGTGGTTGCAAATGGACGCTTCTCATTACTGGCTGTCGACTTCATTGAGCCAGGTGTCCGCCGCTTCCGCAACTGAGCTCTTCCAATTGTTAAGAGATCGCTGGATGACACATGTCTCGGGGCATGAGCATCAAGGTAGTATAGTACACGCTGTGGAGGTACTTGCATGTCCTCAGCGATGCGCGATACAACAGTATATCTTGCATCGTAAGTTTGTAGGGCCCCTGCGAAGCAATCCGCAGCTTCCATGAATATCGTATCGTGGAGAGACTCCGTGATTAGCTCGCTGCCTGTCTTTAGGCCTGCGGAGGAGAAATATACGTTCAATCTTCGACAACACTTCAGTAAATCTCTCGGACTAGGAAGTCTCCCCAATAATGTCTTCGCATTAGAATTGAGATGGGAATGCTGATGGAGTGAGCAGATATTGTGATAGACATTCATAATATCAGACAGACTCCGTTGGAGTAGGGGATATGTCATGCCAATTATTTGCTTGAATTCATCAGCATTTGGCATCTTCGTGTGAATATGTCGCCAGAGTCGCATGCCCAGCATATGCGCCGCCGGAGAGACTTCATCCCCTCTAGAATTAAGTATGCTACGCACGGTTGCGATGAGTCTGAATCCAGTCGTAGCTCGAATTCTCTCACCTCTGCTGGGAATGAGAAGCTCCCCCTTTTCAATCAGGGGAAGTATCACACTGAGGACTTCTGTTGGTGCCCTATCAAGATCTTCGATCAAAACCCATCTACCCTCTCTGACAGCAGTGGTCAAGATACCTGGTTGCCATCTAAATGAACCTGGTGTAGGGCCGGTAGTGTACATGCCGATCAAAAGCTTTGCATCAGTTTGTTCATTCAAGTGTAATGTCAGCATCGACGAATCCACACCTAACTCCTTAGCAGCCTCTGTGACGATATACGTTTTTCCAGATCCCGAGAGCCCAGTCAAAAGAACAGGGTCTGATGTCAGAAGAGCTTCTGCAAAGTACCGAACGTTCTCATTGTTGGAAACAGTTGATACAAGAGTAGACTCCTTCCTTGTCTGAGGCACGAGCCGTGGCAGTAGTATCCCACACATTTCTGCCGTGAAAGGCGACAAGTCTCCCCGGGTCACTATCCTTGTACCTCTATTTTTCCTGAAAGTATTGCGGGCCTCTCGACTTCTCAGGAGCTCGTGCCTGATGTCTCTTATTCGCTTTTCTTCCCAAAGACTACAGACATAATTAGCTTTATCCCACACCCAACATTCCATCAACACTCGACCCTACCTTAGAAAGAGGTAGTCTATTTCTGTATCTTCCCATGGCCCTTGAACGGCGTCTCTCCCAACATACTTCCCAATCATGCCCTCCATAGCGGCGTCGGCAGCCCCGATATACAGACACAGCACACGAGTAGCTAAATACCGAATGGTCCGGTCTGAATGCCGCAATAGTAACTGTATCTTCGCTGCAGTCACAGCAGAGGAGAAGGTATGGACATCGAAACGCAACAAACGAAACATGATGAGAAGAGCCTCTCTAAGCCGGGATATTTGGGAGGACCCAAAAATCTCATTGCTTTCGGAGTACAAAACCTCGTCTGCGTGCTCCAAGAGCGCATCGAAGCCCCGCATCCGTTGAAGGACCAACTCTTCTGCAAATGCACTCAAATATGGTACTACTGGTAGCAATTTTGCAAGAGCTGCAGCCATAGCTAAAGAATTTGAGGCCGGGATATCCTTGGAGAGCCATCGTGCGCAGAGTTCAACAAAAATAGGTTCGTAAGATGTGAATGCTGCGTTTGTGAACTTTGGATCGAGACTCAAAATAGCAAGAGTCTGAAGATAATCCGCATTTTTCGAGTGTTTTATTTTTTCAAGGAGCTCCGGAGGGACCGACATAGTCGACGTAAACCTCCCATCACTCCAAGAGCAGTCCATTGTTGATTCGTGACTCAACCCTCAATGTATATATGTATTTGATATCGAAGGTTTGAAGATTTTCAGGAATTTGTGTGTGGTGTCACGTGGGCTAGTGGCTCTGCACCACCGAGGCGCATTCCGCTCCCACCTCCGAACGTCACAATACTACCAGTTATGGTCCAATAACTCCAGATATTTTCTCACGCCACGATGAGCGCTCCATCTTCTTTATCGTTCGGGTTGAGCATAATGAAGAAGAAGCAACCGTTATTAGCCAAGCGTGTACTCAAGAAACCAGCCTTCAGCGACGATGAAGACGAAAATGATGGCGGTAGGAAGGGAAATGAGTCGAAGGAAGCGGAGGAGATCGGAGAAATAGAGGGCTTTGATAAACCAAAATCTCCAATTAGTGGAGGGTTGAGGAGCAAGAAAAATGGGACTAAAGAGCCGCCACGGGGGAAGCCCAAATCCGCACACGGTATTTCTCTGTACGGAGACTTATCCAGTCGCACCTCGTCCCTTAAGCATGCAAAGGAAGCGGAGATCCTGGACGCTTCAATTTACGATTATGACAATGCATATGACTCTATGAAGTTAGTTGGCCGGGCCAAGAAGACCAAGGAGGAGGAGGAAATAGTGGAGCGGAAACCCAGGTACATGGAGTCACTGCTTGCTGCTGCAGAGGTTCGCAAACGGGATCAACTTCGAGCAAAGGAAAAGATGTTACAGAAGGAACGGGAAGCGGAAGGGGAAGAGTATGCTGACAAAGAAAAGTTTGTTACGGGCGCCTACAAGGAGCAACAGGCCGAGATTGCTCGACTAGAAGAGGAGGAGAAACGGAAAGAGGAAGAAGAGCTGAAGAAGAAGTCTGGCATGGGCATGACTGGTTTCTACAGGAGCGTCCTCGACCGAGATGAGAAGAAGCATCATGAGCTTGTCGCTGCAGCCGCGAAACCAATTGGTAACCCTGACCCTATGATTACAACCGATGTTGGCGACGCCAAGCAGAAGTCCGCTGAAGAGCTGGCCCGTGGACTCAACGCCAAGAAAGCCGGAGCCATAATAGTTAATGATGATGGGCAAGTAGTCGACAAGCGACAACTTCTTTCTGCGGGCCTAAACGTCGCGCTAAAAGCCACGCCATCTTCAAAACTAGTCACGGATCCCAACGCTCGTAGAGGGCCTGGTGGTTTACCCGAGCGCACAGGCCGGATCGGTTCAAAACGAGCCATGCGAGAGCGCCAGAGCCGGATTGTGGAGGAGCAGCTGGAACAAGCAGCGAAACGGGCGGCGGATAAGGAGGCAGATAAGGAGCGGGAACTCGCGCGCTTGGCGAAGAGCCGGAAGACAGAGACAGAAGTCAATAGCGCAAGGGAGCGGTATCTGCAGAGGAAGCGGGAAGCAGAGGCTGCAAAAGCGAAAGGAGGTTCATAAACTTAGATCGGGTCTCTCTCATTGTTGCACGTACCCTATTGTTCCACGTACCCTATTGCGCGCATACAACAGGCGTTCTTTTGTGAAAAATATCGACATTGCCAATTCTCCTCAAGGCCGCTTTCGCCAGACAAGGCAAAATTGAACCGAAGCCGTGGGTGTACATAGATTCAAATTTTCAGGAGTACAGAGATGCGAAGCATAAAGTACACCAGGGACATACACTGTATGATATAGCTTAATTTTTCAAGACTCATTTCTAGTGTAGCAGTCATCAGGAAACCCAGGTCCGAGCATCATCACCGCATCCCCTCACACCACTAATGTCATAACCGACTTCTCTCGTTCACATTGCCTAATCCTCCGCTCATCATATAACGTCC
>JAJDMX020000363.1:0-38555 GCA_022345685.2 Nothomitra cinnamomea | reverse complement strand
GGAGGGGGTGGGGGGGAGGGATTGGAAGGTTGAGGTTGAGGTTCCTGGGGGAGGGAGGGAGGATGGAAGGGAGGAGGGCGGAGAGGCGGGAAAGACGGAGGGGGGGGAGGAGAAGGAGAAGGGGGTACGTGTTGATCTTGGTGGATGAGGTTGGTGGGTGGATTGAAACCGAAACATAAATCTGAGTCCGACAACCTCTCTCACCAGGGAGTTTTGGCTAGCCGCGATAGACCCATCCGATATCTTATAGAAAGGTCAAGACTTGGCGGTAGAGATAATAGCTATTGTTCTATTCTTACAATAGAGATATTTTGTACATATTATACGAAGTACACCCCCCGAGAAAGTCTAGTAATCTCACCTCCACCCCCACTTCAACCCTCATCCAAAATTCCCCACTCCCAATCTATCTCCCTCTCCCTCTCTTCTCCCCCCACACTACCGCAGCTCAACACCCAGTCTCCCAACCAACTCCCCCCCAACCCTCCGATGCACATCCCCAACCTCCTCCCCCCTCAACGTTCGTTCCGCACTCCGGTAACAAACCCGATAACACCAACTCCGCCGCCCGCTCTTCTGGTGCGTAAAATCATCGACCAGCTCGACCGACTCTACCAAGTCCCCCGCGACGTCGCGGATTGTCTCCATGATGTCATTTTCGTGGATCGGTGTTGTTGTTGTTGTTGCTGTTGTTGGGGGGGGGAGCCAGAACGCAACATCTTTGTAAGAAGGTGGATGTTTACTAAACGGAACAAACGTCCTAAAAGGCTTCGGAAGCGGACTGAACTGCGTCAAAAACCGGGGGTCCTTCGACCAAAAAAGCCGAATGTCAGGAATGGAATATAAAAGCATAGCGATCCGTTCGAGACCGAGGCCAAACGCCCAGCCTACTTGGTTAGGCACGTCAGACCGCGCCAGGACGTCTTGCCGCACGACGCCGCACCCGAGGAGTTCGAGCCATTGCCCTTGCCAGAGCACTTCGAGTTCCCAGCTGGGGGATGTGAAGGGGAAGTAGGCTTCTATCCAGCGGACTTGTGGCGGGTTTAGGATCGTAGGGTCGGGGTCCTTCCCTTCCGCCTTCGCGGCAAAGAGAGCGGCTTCGCGCGCCTTGTCGAAGATTTCTACGACGACGAGTTCGAGGCTGCGTTTGAGGTGTGCTGCGATGGCCTCTACCTCCTCCGTTGTATGTCCCTGCTGTAGTGGGTTTCGCTCTGGGTGGGTGGTTGGATTTGGGTCTTCGACTTTCATTCCGTGTGTAGGGAGGGTGGCGAGGTCGTTCCATACTGCTTTCGCGATGTCACCCCCCGGAGCGGTCTGGCGGTCCCACATCCGCGCTCCTTCCATCTGGTGGAAAACGGGGTAATGCGAGCGATCGATAGCATCACGGCGATAGACGTCCGCGCTGATGAGGAACCCAGGGCTAGTATTCGCGCGGAAAGTGTCTACCTGATGCGCGCTGGTGTGGGTCCGCAATACGGTGTCGCGGTTGATGTAATACGTGTCTGTCCTGCTGCGGCCAGGGTGATCGGGGGGGAAACCGAGGGAGTCGAAGTTTTGAGTGACGGTTACGATGGGGGGGAGGGTGTTGTGGTGGGCGTAGGCTGGGGAGGGGAAGCGGGATTCGATTAGTTGGCGGGTTAGGGCGATGGGGTGGGAGGGTTGGAGGTGGAGACGGCGGGGGAGGACGGAGAGGATGGAAGAAGGGACGTTGGTCCAGGAGTCGGTGGGATAGGTTTGCCCGTTTATGGAGAGGGTTGGGGGTGGGGGGTTGGGCTCTATAGTAGTGTAGGGGTGTGTTAGTGATAGCTCTGTTATTAGGGCAGAGGATGTTGCGGACTTGTGGAGTTGTAGCGGCAGCTGGGGCTCAATTGGATGGCAGATGTCCGTCTTGCTCCCGACTCCGCCAGGCACGAGGAGCAGCATCGGTCAAAGCCTCTACGAAGTGGTTGAAGAGTGCGTAATCGCATTTTGCTGGTATGTTTTTAGGGCGGGGAGCTTTGCTTTGGAGGTCGGACAACCTTTTCGATGTCGCTACGGTGGTCTACAAGCCCGCCAAACGCAAAAGTAGAGTTTTCCAAACAAAGAGTAAACAGTCACTGATTTGAGGCACGATTTGAGGGACAGACCGGGTGTCACAATTGGCTTATATTCTTGCGAGTGGGTTTGAATGCTATTGAGGTTTGGGCATATTATAGTACCATTCAGGAACTACTGATATGAACAAAACAGCGGTCTGCATTCAGAACACTCGCTGTTTCTCCTATCACTTATGCTACAAGCCCATATGTGATGGATCCTATGTCTCACAATTTGACCTTCAAAGAACTTCGTAGGGTCCGCTACGATTCGGGAATGTAAAGAGGAAGAAAATTATTAGAGAAAACTGGCCATCAAGGCGGATGGAGAAATGCAAGATCCACCACGCATCTGCAAAAGCCCAAGAGAGATATGACAGCACAGACAAACGCCAAAGCATGCCTGCTACCCACTTTTCTGCAGATAGTTTTTCGGCCATGTCTACCGTGAGAATGATATTTCCGATTCTTTAATTTCCGACCCGATTAATGCTCCAGAAATCCGCGAGAGCTAGGTATATGTGGAATCAAAACAAATTATGAATCGATACTCCAGAGACGGAAGAGAGACGTCTATGCATCTGCCATAAGCTCCACAGGTGGCCGTGCAGTATGAGCGATGATAGGCTCCTCATGTCCCAACGGGCTAACACTTCCTGGAGACTCCGACAGATCTTCGACCGCGATGGCAGGAAGATTCGGGCTATCACCGTGATCTTCTGGGTGATAGATCATCGTTCCAGTGCCTGACCGTTGTCTCTTCGCTGGGTTCCCTTCTTCCCGAGGTGAGATTGGAGATGGCGGATCATGCTGAATCGGCCTGGTTGCATGCAATTTTGACAGTGCTGTCACCAAATCCTCAGGATGAACCTCCTTATTTGGAGCCGATTCTTCGCGAATCTCCCATCCGTGCGGTGGGCTCGGTGGTGGAGAGATGAAGAAAAGCTTTTGGCTCTGCGGGAGGTGTAGATGTTGGTCTACAGGGTTGATGGGAGTATCCTCGCCAAAGAAGATGCGGGTACGGCATCCCATAACGGTTTCACCATCGAGGAGTCGTCTAATGCGGATAGCATCCTCGGTTGTGTGGAATGAGACGATAATCCGCCGAAAGGATTTTAGCGGGGACCAGGTGTGAATGGGGGCGGAAGCGTTAATGAGGTCTTGAATGGTAGACAGGTTGTCGGGACGGAATATAAGCACATCAATAAGGTTCTAGAGTTTTGTTAGTAAATGTAGGTGTCGTTTAAGCTTTGGGATGGAGAATTACGGTTATGATGAGGGTGTTGGATGGAGGGGAGGGTTGGATGAGTGGCGGCAGCGACGAGAGATCAAGCGATAAGGGTGTTCGTCGACCTCTGGATGGAGGAGTTGATGGTTGAGAGTTTTGTGGCGATTCCATTTCTAAACCCATATTTGTCGTTCGAGTGGAACAGTATTGACCGTAGAGATAACTCTGAGTTGAAGCTCGTGAGTGTTATATCTTTGGCGGTGTTAATTCACTTCTCCGACCTTGCTGAGAAAATGTTGGAGCTGCTGGTCAAGTTATATGTATTCTGCCAGTAAAATGGAAAGGTGCCAAGCAATTTGCCTTTGGCTGCGCCTGTATGGGTTACGCAAGGCGGGCGGTCTAGAAACCTTTCCTCCTTAGGCGATCTCCAATACCCCAACCGCATCTCCTGGTTCGACTGCGCCCCTCGGAGAATGAAAGAAAATTCCAGATCGTCTCCCTTGTTTTCCCTTTTCCCTTTTCCCTTTTCCCTTTTACTCCCTTGATCGGCGTTTGAATTCTCCAAGCCGGCACAGCCAGGTTTTCTTGGAAAGGCCAATCATGTTTTGGCGCTACGCTCGGCGGTTCGTAGTGTTTTTTCGAATTTTCTTTGTTTGAAATTATCCGATTCACGGCCTGCTGTGCCACTTTTGTGCTTCCGTCGCTTATGCGTGTGCGGAGGCGCTTTACGAAAGTACACACTCCTTACTCCGTACCCAACAGCGACAAAGGGAACAGAGGATTCCGAAGCTAAAGGGGGATCACGGCCCCCGGTGGATTGTGGGGTAGGGTGCTCCGTACCAGATACTGCCGTTGAAGGATCCCTGGACAGCTGGCATCCCTATCTTCGCGCTCGGCAGTTGACTTTTCCCGTGTCTGATGATGCTGCAGAATCATGTCTACCCATAGGCTATGTAGCGTTTACTTGGCGATAGAGGCGCAGTCGCAAGCCAAACCACTGCTTCGTCATTCCCGTAAAACATGCCTCAGACAGATACCATCTACATGGCAATAGGCGTTGCCGTGGAGGCACTGCATAGTTGCATCCAGAATATACTCGGGCCTGCTACCTTTAGAGGACAGCCGATCTACGCTTATGTAATATTGGAATCACGTGTTTGCCCCTACCACAGCAAACTTGCCCCATGCAAACGGCGAGGCTTGACCACCGCGGCTCAACTCCGTTCGCCGCCTCCCGAATGCTCCAAAGTTCTAAGCCCGTCACACAGCCCATCGATATCGCAATCATCAACGACCGCGTCAGAAGGCTGAGGCTTGTCGATACTAACAAACTCAAGCTCCGCCAGGAAACCGTCTGCGGATTTGTCTTTATTACTCATTTGAAATAAGGTAATAATTACAACTCAGCCCAGGCTGTTTCCACAAAGAACGTCAAAGCCTCTTTCACACAGCGCGCCGCGGCGCATAACATTGCCCACCATGGATTACGAACCGATGGAACTGGGTAACGAGCCTCGGGTGAGAGTACGAGAGGTAAGAAAATGAAAGCCTTGTTCTGAAGCTTCACCGACATCCTTCAGAAAAGCAAAATGAGCCTGACAGCCTCCTGCTTGTGGGATACTTGCTAGGCCGACAGTCTTCACGCCGAATTCGTCCTGGAGAATGTCGACCTTGCCCTAGCCAATGCCATCCGCCGTGTCATCTTCTCCGAAGTCCCTACTATCGCAATCGAGACTGTCGAAGTCACGATAAACACATCCTACTTGGCTGATGAGTTTATTGTTCACCGTCTCGGCATGATCCCGCTTAATTCCAAGGGTGCCGACGAGCTCAATTACAAGAGAGATTGCGATTGCGAAGACTTTTGCCAGGAGTGTTCCATCATTCTTACTCTGCGTGCGCGTTGCACGGGCGATGAGATAATGAAGGTCTATGCGCGTGACTTGGTCATTGGAGGAGAACGAAAGAACGACTGGATCGGGCAACCTGTGATCACTGGTACGTGTCTTGGTGGCAGTGCATCAGCCTTCCTCTATTCCAACAACACGTCTTGGCGCGAGTTAGATATCGTGGGATGTGTAGGTATGAGTCAAGGGGCTAACCTCGGCTTCCTACGTGTCTTAACAGATCCCAACGGTCTCGGGGTGGTCATATGCAAGCTCCGTAAGAACCAGGAAATTTACATGAATTGCGTCGCTCGAAAAGGCATAGCGAAGGAACACGCAAAATGGTCGCCTGTCTCGGCCGTTGGCTTCGAGTATGACCCACATAACAAGCTCCGACATGTCGACTACTGGTACGAAGAGGATCCTGAAAGGGAGTGGTACGTGCACCAACCCCTGAGCTCCGCCTCCTCCATTCCAACTCTCTTCGTCCCCCCATTCCTAAGAAGCCCCCGCGCAAACTAATTCCCAACCCGCCAGGCCAAAATCCAAAAACGCCGACTGGGAAGAACCCCCCGTAGAAAACGACCGCTTCAATCCCGACGCCGAACCCTCCATCTTCTACTACGACGTCGAATCCGTCGGTAGCCTAGCCCCCGACGTTATTCTCTCCCAAGGCCTAGCCGTCCTCTCCAAGAAACTCGCTCACGTCCTCGACACCTTACGCATGGAAAAAGATGGCCGCGAGGACGACGACGACGCCGTAAGTGCATACAATGGCGGTGCAGTAGGCGGAAGGAGTCCGGAGATGGCGGTTGGCGGGGGCTTAGGTGGCGATGGGGCGTTTGGTGGTGGGGATGGGTATAGTACGCCATATGGGGGGGGCGGTGTCAGTGCATATGGTGGGGCTGGGGGGACGACGCCGTATGGTGCTACGCCGTATGGGAGTTGGGGTGGTTCGTAGGTTGTGGAGGATGAGGTGGTGGTGAACTTTTAGCGGAGGTTTTTTTTAAGGGAGAGAGAGAGAGGAAAGGGGGGCCACTGCGGTGTGTGTCGAATCTCCTGTCCTCTTTTCCCTGCTGCTGGCGCGGTTCATAGGGACAGAGATTGCCACGCGCAATTGCCGTCTTTCATAAACCGAGGGATTTATTTTCTGGACCTGGCTCTCTCTCTCTCTCCATCGCGCGATTCCCTCAAGCACAAAAAAATGGCGTTTACAGGCTGGGAAGGGCAGGATTTTGCTCACATAGATATTCTACATTTCAGATCAAGACCCGGCTGGTGGCTGGGATTTAAAATGGGATTTGTACATACTAAACAGATAACGCATGAACTTATTCGAACGAGTTTCTTGAGGCGCACTCCGGAGGGACGGACTCAGCTACCTAACTGGTACGCCGTTGAAGAGAAGGGGCACAACATGTATGCTTGATAATTCATGGCTTTGGAGGTAATTAAGCCCGGTACGCCTTGTATTGTTCAAGAGCTTTAGTTCCAAGTCTGAACCCGAGGACTTCCCCGCTATGAAAAATAATATCTGCAATGGTGGCCTACAGTCAAATTCGGTGAGGACGGTAATTGGATGTATTGGATTTGCTCGGTCTCTAGGAAGTTAGTTCCGCCATTCGGTGAGGAAATGGAAAGGCCTAAACGCACAGGCGTATGGGCTGCTTGTCTCAGCCAAGATGTTCTAGTGTACGTTCGTCAAACATTCGTGTTCTGCGTCCATGCCTTCAAGGGACCTAGTAAGACCACATCCTTATCCGATTCGAGGGACCATATCCCAGGATGCACTACATGAGCGTATACCTAGTAGACGCTCTCTCAGTACTGCGGGTAGCACCGCAATATCTTCCCCAGACTTGAGTCATGCAACGTCTTTGACTTGGCAGAGAGTTCTCTAGTAACTCACCCACCCGGAGATCTACGAAGCCATGAGATGCGCGAGGTGCAGGACCTTATTAACAGCTTTCTCTACTATCCATGCAGATGTTATAGTTGTCGAATGGCTGATAATGAATGCGTGATACAGAATGTGTATCAGAACTGGTGCTTCAGATGCGAACCTCTGGGGCTTGGGGCTTTCAAGTTGGTGCTAGTAGGAAAGCTAGCTGAAAGGTAAGCAGTGGTTGTGTGATGGCCGTCAAGAGTGACAACGATAACGTTCTTGCCAGAATCGAATGGCTGTGTGGCGTCACACATACTCTCTGTAGACAAGAAGGGGAAATACGGAGAATACTCTGCAGGGTCTGGGCGAGAAGGTGATAGTTTAAGCTACTCGAATTGCAAAACGGACACTTCGCCTGCACAGCGGGGGAGTCCGCATTCAGGTATGACCCATTCGACTTCGATAGGAGATGCAGCTCTCCAAGGGTAAGCACGTAGCACCCCTTAACTCTAGCTCCGCTCCGCATCACCAAGTCAGCCACGAGCAAGGAAACATAGATGCAAATACACCCATCCATAAACCCTAACAAAATCACCTATACACAAACCCACACCATACAAAAAACAACAAAAGATGCCGAACCAAGTCGGATAACTTCTGCCTCCCAGAACGCCAGGAAAACCCTGAGATCTACCCCTGTCTATAGAGATCCCCATGAAAATGCGCCATGCGTGGAACAGATGCGTGTGAGGACTGGGAAGGGAAAGGGAATATGTCACCGGACAAAGCGTATGAACCGGACAAAAATGCATTCATCTGGCCACCGAAACAGAGAAAAGTAACAGAAAAGAAAGAAGATAATAGGCTTCGATATCGGCAAGATGATATCGACAAGGCAAGTCCGCCAGTACAGAGAATTCCACTCGGAAAAAACCACGGGTGGGGGGATTCAGTCTATACCCTTCAACTTCCGGTACAATCGTTTGTGCTGCTCTAGAAACATCATCGTCGCTACGGTCTGTGGCCCTAGACGAATAAAACTTGGCGTCCAACCTCTAAACATCCACCTCCACCCCTCTCTCCTCCAAACCTCCACCAGCAAACCCACGATCCCTTGCCGCTCCGCTGCACTCATCACGCGGGTCTTGATCACGTCGACGGGGGAACATATCGTCGTCGCTACAAACCCAGCTAGGAAAGACGCGGTGAAATGTGTAGCCAGTCCGTCGGAGAGTGGCGTATGCAATAGTAATAACAGCTTGAACCCGTCGTAGCTCGCTAACTGACTACTCGTCATAAGGACCGCTCTCGCGCTGTTTGGCCAGACACCTCTGAATAGTGAAGTCACGCCTTCATCACGGACCATGCGTATTAAGCCGTCGAGGGCGTGCTTGTAGTTTCTGCGGGCTTCGGGAGGGAGAGCGGCGTCGTTTTGCATGCGCACGTTTAGAACGTCTGCGGGGTTTCCGACTATGCCGCCGAGGAGACCAGAGGTGGAGGAGAGGGCTACGAGGGTTAGGAAGGAGGGAGGGCGGTCGGGGGTTGTGAGGCGTTGTTTTAGGTGCTCGTAGACGCCGAAGCGGGTTGTGCTGTAGGTTACTACAAAGTGTGAGTTTTGTGCGAGGATTTAATAAATATGAGGGTCTTACGTTGACGGAGGAGACTTGCAGAGAGCTAGAGGGTGGGTTTAGTTTTAGCCTTGCGAATGTAGAGAAAGAGAGAGAAGAATTGCATACACCGCTATAAAGACCGAGGACTCCGTCGAACTTTACGATATGTGCGAAGGTCCCGGCCATACCCCGTCTAGGACCTCTCCTACTAGCCATTTGCATTCGAACCTATTAATTTAAATAAGCCCATACTCCTCCGCGATACAAATACTGTATGTTCATCGCGCATTGGCACCAGAAAGCCGTACCTTCACTAAATCCACAAGTCAGCCTGGCTCTAGGCCATTTTCTAACTTCAAACCTTGTTCAAGCATTGTAAAACTCACCAAGATCCAACGGATGAGTTACGCAAGCCGCCCAACATGACGCTGAGCCCCCGAACCTACAATATCATAATATTAACCACTGTCCTTTCTCAATCGTTGCCCATCTCGCCTTCATAGCTGTCGCGTGCTCCCAAACCCCAGCTCCCCCAAGAATGACATCACAGCCGCTCCTTGTACTCACCAAAACGGATACCGGACCTGGTCCACCTTCACATCCTTCTTTTTCTTCAAAACACGCACAGAACTCTTCTCCTGGGTGAACGACATGCTGAATTCTGGTACCCGCTATGTCGCTGCCCACACATTGACGAACCTACCCGCGGCAAGAACGGGAGGGAATGAATCGGGAGGTTGGGCTGGTTAGGTAGGGCCGTAGAAGAGCCTGAAATTTAATGGTAGCTGACTTAGCGGACTGCATCCGATCACTGAAGAGGGAAAAAGAGTTCGGGTGTACAGAGCGCAGAACCGAAGGTAAGCGCTAGCGGTAAATCGTTTCGCCGGCGGCCGGAGGGCGATACCCGATGGGTTTTAGCGCTTCCAGAGTGGGCAAGCAGATCCAAATAAACAGTCAGCAGTTAGCAGTCACAGAGTGAGCAAGGTATGGAGAGTATGGGGAGAAAGGAGTTGAGGAGGAATGATGAAAGGGTTATAATTCACTTTGTATATGTTGCCTATTACCCAAGATGGTTACTCTGCGCGCTAATCTTTATCGCAGGATGTACGTCTTATCGTGTTTGCCAGTTCTAGACGATTGGAATGAGCAGCTCTGAAATTACAACATTATTGGATAACATTTCACACCCTTCTCTTCCCTACGGACGCTGAGTCTACACACTCTCCTTGATGTTATTTTCAGTCTTGCATCGTCGTTTTCACCACATTTCGATGCTCACAAATCAAATCCCTATCAGTACGACTGCTTCTACGCCTCTGTCTTCGAACACGAGAACCCCACTCTCAAGTTCCTTCCTCTCGCAGTCCAGCAAAAGGGGATAGTCGCGACATGTAACTATGAAGCACGCCGGCAAGTATGCATTTCCTCCTACAAGATCTTCATTTTTTACGGTTATTGATACGCGATTAGGGTCTCTCCAAACTAATGCTCATCTCTGAAGCAAAGAAAAAGTGCCCCGATGTTGTGATTATTTTGGGAGAGGATTTGACGCGGTTTAGAGACGTCTCAAAAGAGCTTTACGGCTTTCTACAGGGGTTTATCTGGAGTAAAAAGGTGGAGAGGCTCGGTTTTGATGAGGTCAGTCGAAGAAGTTTTCCACAAGAACTATATTATAGGGGCGCTGTACTGATGGCTTCCCTTCGGTGGGTGGTAGGTCTTCATGGACGTAACAGACATGATATCCTACAACGTTTCCCTCTTAAATCTCTATAATCTGGAAAATGCATTTTTCCACCTATCCAAGGATGACCCCACCGTCGGCTTCTCATACGACGCTTCTAAAGCTGTAGGGCACACATTCCCCCCTCAACCTACACATCCTCCCTCCCCACCAAAGTCAACTCCTCCGTCACCAACACCCAAGGAAACAGACCCGCTCTACCTCCGCCTCCTCGTAGCGTCCCACCTAGCGAAGCACCTCCGCCAACTCCTCGAACACGAAAAAGGGTATACCTGCACCTCCGGCATCTCAACCTCCAAACTCCTCTCCAAACTCGCCGGCGCAGCAAACAAACCCAACGCCCAAACCACCCTTCTACCACCCTACTCACCCACCGCCTCAACCCCCGAAACAAACATCACATACTTCATGGACACTCACGAAATCGGTCGCATCCCCGGAATCGGATTCAAACTCGCGCACAAAATCAGAACACACGTCCTCGCCCACCCCGTCACACTCGACACCTACACCGGACCCAAAGAAAAGGAAAAAGTCCTCGTCAAGGATGTCCTTTCCTTCCCCGGCATGTCCCCCTCCACCCTCGACAACCTCCTCGCCGGCCCAGGCTCGCCCCAAGGAATCGGCGCCAAAGTCTGGGGTCTCCTAAACGGGGTAGACGATACACCTGTTGCGCCCTTTCGGACCGCGCCTCGACAGATCAGCATCGAGGACTCTTACCGTCGACTTGACTCCCTTGAAGACGTTACCCGCGAACTGGGACTCCTTGCGCGAAGTTTAGTCAGGAGGATGCACGTCGATCTGCTTGAAGACGACCCTCCAGACCCCGATACCACCGCTGCGGCAGCTCCGTCGGGGAGAAAACAACACTGGATCGCCCACCCGCGGACTCTGCGGTTAAGCACTCGTCCGCGCGGGGGGCCGAGAGACTCAACGCGGGTTTCGAAGTCAATGACTTGTCCTGGGTTTATCTTCTCCCTCGATACATCCGTGGATGCGGTAGCAGACCGTCTAGCCACGGAATCACTAATTCCGCTGTTTAGGAAACTCCATCCTGAGCGTAGAGGATGGGATTTAAGCGTGGTGAACATCGCTGTGACGAATATGTTCGAGGGAGCGGGTGAGGGAGGGGATATTGGGAGGATGTTCCGCCGGCAGGGGGAGGGTGGGACCGGGGGGGAGTGGTGGAGGGTGGAGGACAGGGATGTACCGCCTAGTCCTCCTCCTGTGGGAAGTGGAGGGGAGGAAGAGGGGGGTGGACTAAACATTGAGAGCGAGGATAGCGGAGGGCAATTGGATGGGTACATACGACAGGACCACCACGACCAAGAGGCCATGGCCGAGGCTGCGGCTGTGAAGAGAATAGGTTGCGATTTCCGACAGGGCTCAGAAGATCAAATCCCCCTATCCCAAGACAGCGGAGACGGTGATACTGACTGGGAGATGGAGGATTACGCCGACACAGATATCCGGCAAAACGGAGACATTGGAATAGGAATGTTTCACTGCGAAATCTGCGACGCTCGAATGCCCGATTTCGCTATGTTAGCTCACGAGCGGCTTCATGACCTTGATGACGATGACGACAGGGTGTGATGAGAGTGGTGCTTTTAGAAACTAACGCAAGTAAAGAATTCGAGCCTCCTCCCAGCTGTTCGAGAGGTTTCGTAAAGGAAGATGTTAGAGATCGCCTCTGCCACGTCATGGTAGTAGCAAGTAGTGGTGATGGCCGTGTCAGCGGCATCGCCACCGCTGTCTATATAGGGCCCCTTTGGGGCCATAGATAATCAAATAAGCCGTCCGCTCTGAACTATCGCAACAGAAGACAGTCTCGTAGATATGTAACATACGGAAATCATTTCTGTAGCAACGTAGTTCCGTAGGCGGTCATGATTCCCGACCATCAGTAATGGCAGCCCTCGTTGTTTCTGCTCGGAAGAATCATAAATTCTGTCAAGCACCTCATGGCGGGTGTATGTCCGCTCCAAAGCTTGCTAAGGGCGCACCCCTATCGGTGCCGTACGAACATATACCTATAAACGCGTTCAGACGCCCAATGGACATGTGTGTGTATACCCTTAAAGCCCTGTAGTGCTCATAATGTTAGCAACAGACTTATTGGTAGACCTCAGTTGTGTTAAAGCGAAAAATGTATTCAGTTAAGTATTACAGTCTTCGCTCCACTGCAACGGTTTTCTCTTATTGCCCCGTGAACTAACCTAACCAAGGCTGGCGTTGAATGAGGCTGAACCTCAACACATAATACTGTCACAGGGGTAAGCATATGACCTTAACAAGGCCTTGATAGTGCATAAACCTGCCACAAGACATTCGACGAAATTTATGGTCAAAATTTCCATGGGCTTAGCTAAACAACCATGCAGATACAGACAATAGTTATAATCTACCATTTCTAACTTAATCCACTTAGTACTTAAGCTGAAAACCTTAAAATATCAGATATTACTACTTCTAAAATATCTATATAGATCAACTATAAGGACCTTACTGTAAAACTCTCAGTAGTGAAAAACTTTAAAAAACTTATCTCTATTAATAAGAAAAACACAAATTATATTCCAGAAAGCTTTTAAAGACTTAAAGCTAAAAGTGAGTTCTATAGGAATAAATTGTACTAATATATTAAATTTTTAGTAAATAAGAAAGAAAAGAAGAAAATATATTTATATATTAATATATTTAGAATGATGATAAGAATTATCAAAACTAAAGATATGATATTCAAGTAATTAAAATTAAAATAGTAGTAATGACATATTATAAAGTAAAAAGTTTAAATATATTTTAATAAACTACTTAACAATATTACTAAAACTATCAATTTAAGGCAGAAAATGTTTATAACTAATAATTAAGTTATTTATACATAATTGACTAATCATAATATATATTCAACTTTAAAGAAAAATTCTTATAAAATATAGTAAAATTATTTAAGCTATGGTATACCCTGAAAAAGTGGTGTTCTCACCTACTATCCTGATACTGTTTATCAATATGACTAATCCCTATATTATGACTAATGGCAGCCTGCAACACATACCCCTCACATAAATTTTCAATGAGTCATCGCCATTTCTGACTCAAATCAGTGACTTTATTATACCAGATTCTTCTCTACCAGACTCTTTCATCGTCCACAATGCCCAAATCCTCTCAAGAATATCAACATTCATACCAGAAAAAATACCTACTCCAATAGTCATCAACTGCAAAGTTATCGAGTCTGACTTCGAAAACAAGATGGAATTTATTGATACCACAAATACAATAAGTAGACTAAACCAATTCAGACTTGCGGTGAATTTAGTATTTTTGACATACCTAAAGTGTGACCTACCAAAGGAAGATTTTATAAAAGGAATCGATTAACTAGGTTTCAGAGAATACTACACTGTACAGGAAAAGCACAAAGATGGTATACCATATTACTATGTCTTAGAAGAGTGGGCCTCGAAATGAAATACCAAAAACTCATGCCACTTTGACATCGGCAGTTATCATCCAAATATTGAACGAATGCGAAAACGATTGGCCGCTTAGAGATATCTTCACAAAAAAGAAAACAAACCAATTTATATCAGTGAAGATATGGCAATGCTGAAAGCAGTACAAAAGGAAATGAAGGATGACTTCTAGGCAGACGTGGTCGAAATAAAAGACAGATCAGAATTTCTAATGTCAATAAAAGCAATAACATCACGTAAGTTGATACTTAGCTATAATAATGTCAAGTCGTACATGAATGACACCTTCAATTCCACGGCACCAGAATACAAACAATCTGTATTAGACGGTATATAGGATATATCAGAGGAACTGCAGGATTGAAAAAAAAAAATACTTAGACAGATTTTTTAGTAAGTACTTGTATACCCTACAGAATACTCGACATAACCAATGATACTCGGATCTGCGAAGAGGTAGCCTTCAGCCACCTAACGGTCCTGCAGGCTAGGCATATCACTCAGTTAATGACTTTACGTGGTTTGGACGATAAGGTAGACAGAGAGCTTCACTCCCTGTACCCCCATATTTTATAATCAAAATAGAGTCTTTAAAACTAATCAAATCATATATGTTAGATGGACGACCAATAACACTAGTAGTGTGAGGCAAAACGAAACTCTGGAAAATCACCTAGACATGATTCCTCGACCCCCACTCGATTATAACTAGTTACTAGAACATCCAGCAACTCAATCCCATCAAAAAATACTTTATTCTCGATGACATGCTCTTAAATGACAAGGACATGAACAAATTCTACAAATACATACTAGGTGGTTAACTTGAATTCACTGTGACAGACAAATACCTTAAAAAGGTACACGTCTTGAAATGGGGAAAACTGTGCATCGCCTTGTTTAGTCAAGACTCAAGAGAGTATAATAGTGTAGATGTTAGTTGGCTGAATAGAAATTACATTTTCTTTAATGTTACAAAATCTTTATTTACTTTAATGGATCCTTCAAGAACATTGGGCTCTACACAAAGCCTGTTGCATAATCTCATAGAGAAAATAGATAAAGACAATGAATTTAATTAATCTTCAAAAGTTTTTCCAATGAAAATGTGAAGAAATAGATCTAATCTCAACAGTAGAAATCTCAGACTTATGAGGAACAAGCTTAACTATAGATGCCTCTGAAACCAGGTACTCAGGTCAATTCTCCTTAAAACCCTTGCCCCTACCAGAAAGATCTATACTATTTACATTGGGGAGTCATGCCACTTGTTTGCATGTAAAAGACAGAATATAAACAATGATAGCAAAATAGAAATCATAATGCTTTTCATCGATACTAGGCTTGACAAGACCCATACGAGAATAAAACTCCAACTTCCATCTAAAATCAACCCAACAATTAAAAAGTTGAACCTCTAATCTATTAACACGAAACCCTCTATGAAACGTATGATCCAAATAAATCTTTCTTCTAGCTTTAGCAGATACTGGATAAAAAATAGAACTTTGCCCAGGAATTGTATTCAAAATCCTGGAATTCCTCAATAAAATATCCGTACCAATATAACAAGTACCTCTAAGAATACCAAAACCTTTGCCGCCAGACTGAACCTCGTCAAGGCGAACAGTACCCTTATTACTACTATTCTCAAAGAGTTATGTTGCATGCGAATAGCGAAAAGCAATGACCTAAATAGAATACTTCTGACTGTTGACAGCCTCAAATCCCATTCCTACACCAGTAACCAGTACAGTATCGTCATTACGATGGTCTGAATCACAAAGTTCAGTAGCGGGCAACAAAAAACAAGAATTATCTGTACCAGGAAATATGCAATACAATGCTTTATCCCTAGTAGATTCCACCAGTATTGCCTCATAATATCTATGATCGCCCAGAACATCCTTAACACGACTCACGAATTTATAAGGTACACGCAAAAATTGATGGCGGGAATAATCACCATTATAATCATATGGCATAGTGAATATCTATATATATAAGAAGTTAATAACAATACATATGACAGAAGTCAACAACTATACATATTACTAATAATAACGATGATAGTAAGAATGGCGGTAAGTGCGATGGTAAGTGCGACTATAAGTGCGACAACAAGGAAAATAACTCATAAAATAAATGGGACCGTAAGAAAGACAATTACGTTGAAAACGTTGAAATGGCATAGTTGATTTCAGAAATATACAGCACAGTCGACATTATTTATACACAACTAACAAATACCAATTTTCGTTGTCAACACACGTAAATACAAAACAAATAAACCCATCCACGCATCTCTTAAACCTAACAACCAAAATTAAAGGTATAACTACAATAATTGGTGAGACTTTCGACCAACTTCATGTTATAAGTGAAATTACTATATCAACTGGATCACTGGATACACACACATCTGACCGGATAGCAAAATACTCAAATCCGAAATTAAGCAGCAGTCATTGCTATAACAACATAACAATAAATAATGCATCGTACCAGGAAATAGTTCCCAGGACACCAGATATCAGGACACTAGACACCATGGCTGTACTATTATATTATTCATCTTTAGTTTACTAAACTTAAATTTTATCTTGTTAATACTTTAATATTATATTAATTTTATTGAACTAAATAATATTTTTCTAGTTTTCTTTTAACTAGTACTTATGCTTTAGAGTAAACTTTAGTTTAGCTTTCTGCATTTCTGTAGCTGTAAAGGCTTCAAGTATTATGAGATAGATGATACTAGTACATGTTACTTAAATTTAGGTGTTTTAGGTAACTTGATTTGTAAATAAGGTCTTTTTGTTACTAGGGATCAAAATTACTTTCCAGTTGGAATTTAACAAGATAGTGTATAATTATATCTTTCAATATCTTGAATAATAAAACTTAATTATTAAGTAACAAATTTCCAAATAATACATTTAATAAAGAGAAGAGAAAAGTGCTTTCTGTTATTCTTTAAGTACTTTTGATAGTAATTCTTTTGTCACAAACATCTCGAGCCTCATCAAGAATGCCACGGACACAGGAGTAGCATTGGTACTATTGGACCAGATCGCGGACCTGTAAGGTTAAGAATGGCACATATGGCTTGATAAGGATGAACTGAATATGAAGACGGATAGCATTTGCCGTAAGGAAGTGAGGGTCAAAGTAGAAGTTTGCATAATCAGTACCCTTAGTGCTGAGAGTGCAACCCGTAGTAACTCAATAAATTACCTATACCTTGGTCAAGGCAGTAATCTCAGCCAGCCACACAAGTACCAAGCGGTCCAGCCAGAAAGTGACCAGCCAACAAGAACCACTACGATCTATGAACAAAGAACCATTGGTCATGGAAGAAGGACCAAGAGAGCTGAAAAGCACTTAGCAGCTGAAAGACATGTTAGCTAGGTGTAATAAATAGCCCAGAAATGAATGGAAGATTATGAGTCATAGTGATTTAGGTTTCATTATTGAACTTGGCACTTGTCAAGTATGAGTCACGCCGAGAAATAAACACATAAAGTGGTATGAGTCGCCTGTTGACAAGTGACTAAGAGATTAGTAAAGAGGCAGCTATAAATATAGTATTAAAATCTTAGGGAAAGTGTCTTTTCTTCTTTCTTCACTGAGTATTCTATTAGTTTAGCAATATAAGCTTTGTACTAAAAACCATTGCTTAAGATATCATTTGATATAGTTACAGCAGAACCGTTTCGCTATTCTAGTATATGGGACTAATATAACTGTCCTACAGTTATCCTTAGAACGCCTCATTATATACCTGAATACTTAAGACAACTAAGAGATGAGATCTCATTGGAGTCAGATTGTCATATCTTTATTAAGTCATTGACTATCTACTATCAAGTAATCATATACTATATTATAGTTATCCGAAAAATATAACTCACAACCTTAATTCCAAATAAGAAAACCCAAGTCACTGTATAATTTATACTTTACTTACTTATGTATAATCACTGCACGACTCACTACTTTTAGCTAATATATCTCTCAGCTATTTCAGCTAATTAAGAATCTATTAGCTTCTCTTATGAATCACTTTTAGCTAGTTTTAGATTAAGAATTATTATGATTTATTAATTGTTTCTTGTATAACTCTTTTAGTATCATGATGGCTAGCTGAGTCTGTTAAGCGAAAGTTGCTTGACCGTAGTATTATCTCATATTTTTCAGTTACCATACATAAGGTACAGTGTATAGGCTTAACAGTCTATATGCTACTGCTCTAGGTTCTACACTCTAGCAAGTCCTGTTACTATTTGTATTTAGTAGCTAGTTGTCACAAATATCCTGAGCCTCATTAGGAATACTACAGACATGTGGGTGGTATTGCTATCATTAGACTGAATTGCAGACCTATAAGGTTAAGAATAACATATGTAGCTTAGCAAGGATGAATCAAATACGAGGATAAATAGTACTTGCTGTAAGTAAGTAAGATCTAAAGTGGGGTTCATGTAATCAGCACTCTTAGCACTGAGAGCACGATCTATGGCAAGTTAATAAATCACTCACACTCTGATCAAGGCAATAACCTCAGCTAGCCACACGACTACCAAGCGACTTAACTAGTAAGTGATCAGTCAAAAGAAATCATTATGACCTATGGACACAGAACAGTTAGTGGTAGAAGCAGAACCAAGAGAACTAAAGAACACTTGGCAGTTCAAAGACACATCAGCTAAGTGTAATAGGTAGCTCAAGTATAGATAAAAAGTTATAAGTCATAATGACTCAGGTTTCATTATATGATAATCTGACTTCAGTAAAGTCTTATCTTTTAGTTTATCTGGGTGTTTAAGTACATAGCAAGGTATTCTTAGGGTGACCGTGAAACAATTATATTGATTCCGTATACTGAAATAGTGAAACGGTCCTGCTGTAACTATATCAAAAGATATTTTTAGGCAATGATTCTTAATACAAAGCTTTACTAACAAAATATTCAGTGAAGAGAGAAGAAAAATGGTATGAGTTACTCATTGGCAGGTGGCTAAAAAGTCAAAAGGTAGCTATAAATACAATATTGAGATTTCAGAGAAAGTGTCTTTCTTTCCCTCTTCACTAAATATCTTGTTAATTTAGCAATAAAGCTTCATATCAAGAATCATCGTCCAAAGATATCTTTTTATATAGTTATAGTGAGACCGTTTCACTATCTTAGTATACAGGACCAACATAACTGTCTTATAATCACTTTAAAAATATCTCGCCACGTATCTGAACACTTAGATAAACTAGGAAATGAGACCTTATCAGAGTCAGATCATCATACTGACTTCTTCAGCTATATGTCATATTCAATAGAGCTTCGTTTGCAATCTAATTCAATAGTTTTTGTGCTACTTCTATATCTATAAAGTTCTGTGGCTTGAGGTCTAAGATATCTATAACAATTTCTTTTATTAAATCAGATTTCTATATAGGCTTAAACTTGTTTAAACTATAAGAATATAATATTCAAAGTACTAATATTTCTGAAATACTAGTAAAGAAGTTTATCTCTAAAGCTCTTATTACTCTTCCTTCTCGACTTGTACACACTATTTCAATTACTTTGATTAAGGTTTCTTCTGTAATTACTGAAGGCTATCTAGAGTGAAATACATTTGTGAAAAATTTATTTTTGAACTCAGTACTTACTTTAAGATCATAACCTTGTTCAATAGCAATTTTTCTAAGGCAATATATTGTAGCCTTGGATAAACCATTGCGCTGTATAATTCTAGCTACTGGAATACCCTCTTCTAGAAGCGCGAGGGCTTGTGCCCGGAGGGTAATCGGGAGTTGAGTGACCGGCATTTTAGAGTGGTGAGGAGAAGATTTGACAGGGCTCGCTTAACTAGAATTTAGTTAAGAGTCTTAAAACTTTTGGGGTCGGCCTCCGTATACTTTGTGTTTTTAACCTGGATCCTCACCCATGAGTAATAAAAATGTTTAAAATAAATTAGGTGATGAAATAATGGGCAAATTATTTGATGCCATATCAAATTGCGCTACGGTAGTTATAAAACGTTGCGAGGTGGGGCGCAAAGGGCTGATTTTCTTGCTATATTCAAACTTTCCGCCCCCCACTGTAAATAACCGAATGAAGAATGAGGGAACCTTCTACACATGCGCCACCCAGAAAGAAACGAGCAGCGAACGGAAACGAGAACCACGATAAAGGCACATACGCCCACCCATGAACTCAGTACGCGAACACTCGGAAAAGAAAAGGAAAACCACCCACTTTTACCCCTTATGCACGAAAGGAGGCCAAGACAGGTGCGTAGAAGAGGCAAAATGGAACAAGATTTCGACTACATAGAAATCATAAAGTTTTACACAACCAGCCCCTCGCTCTCACGTTCATCTCTCGCGCCACCGCTACCCCCAGCAACCACAGCACCATAAACCCTCACTGGCACCGCAACCTCAAAACTCTCACACATGATCCCTTCCACAGCTGCGAGAATAACGCCTCTCTCATCCCTCTGGACTTCCTCCAGTAACCCCCTATTCCCCGTATCCACCCCCCCACCGCCGGGGTCATCTTCATCCTCTTCCCCCGCAAAGATCCTGGGAGTGACGAATTCCACACGTAATTTCCACTCCAGGCTCACTCCGGAAGTAATAAACTCCGGCGTCGCACTTAATGGAATGGTAGGAGCAAAGACAGCTCTCCTCGCAAATAGAGTAGACTCTGAGTGAGAGCCATGCACCCGTCTCGTTACCCGATACACGCTGGCTCCACTCCTCAGCGCAATCGCAGGATCGACTTTCTCTGAGGATTCTAGAGCGGCGTGAAGTGCGTAGCACGGGATTTGTGCCCCCTCAAAGTCAACAGAAGCGATGATCGTCTCCCCCAAACGATATGCCGGGCGAGCAAGTGAGAGGACAGCCACGCGTCGGCCGTTGCGGGCGACTTCGAAGCGGGTGGTTTGAGGGCTGTGAGAGGAGGAATTGCCACGGAGGATGGCAAAGTCGATTGCTTCCTTGGCGGTTGGTTCTTCGATAAAGGAGCCGCGGCGAGAGGGTGATGGGACCGGGGCGGTGGGAGAGAGGAGGCCAGCAGAGGATGAGGAACCATGGCGGAGGGGTGTGGAAAGGAGAGTATCCACGTAGGACATGAAGTCTTCGAAAGAGGAGTCAGGGGGGTTCTTGTTCCCGTTCCCTTTCTGTTTTTGTTGGATTTGAAAGGAGTGGCTCGACAGGGTTGAGGATCCGTCGACGCTAGAGGTGCGGGCTTGGTCCTTGAGGATTATATAGGGTGACATTAGATCATGTCCAAGGAGTTCGCCACGTGCTTTTGGAATCGTCAGCGGTTTTAAAGGCCCGCCTGTGCAAAATTTCAGGGTACATACCATCTACGCCACCTAACACTCTGAAAGGCAGCTCTATCTGTCGGACTTGTTGGTCCTTGACCTTGGTCGGCCTTTGAGTTCCAATGACAAGATTATATGAGATCTTAATTGCCTTGCCTTTATGAGTTGGAGGCAATCCCTTGGGCAGCTTGAAGCTATAATTATAGCTTTTACTCTCTCGTGGCGCCAGTTGAAGATCCACAAACAGAATCGATTGTGGGGTTGTGATCAGAGGAATAGTCTTCGAGTTTGCAATTCCCCTCATCTCCTTAATGCTGCTCAGCTCCCCACCGCCAAGTAGGCCTCCTATTGACTCTCCGATATTTCCCCATCCAAAAGCGCCAAAAAGCCCACTATCCCTTCTGCTCGTCTCCACTCCCACTACACCACCTCCACCTTGTCCCCCAACCACTCCTTTCCGTTTTACTTCTTCAAAGGGTGCTTGGTTAATCAATGAGCCATCCACAGTAAAAGACCCTATAATTTGGACATATCCCATCATCAGGGTTTCCGGTGGCCGAGGCTGACTGGTAGGCGCTAGATTCGAAGTCCTCCTTTGATGGTTAAGTCTCGGGAGAAGCCTGCTCGAAGTTTGGGGAATGTATTCAGATGCTAGCGTCTCAGTAGAGTTATTGCTCATAGAGTAAAATTCCCCACTACTCCTAGGCGTACCATTCATGCTAGACGGGGAAAGGATTCTGGTAGCAGGAGGTATATGATCTAACCCTCCGATGATCTGCTCAGGAGGTCTTGGGGAGTTTCCTCGAGATGCAGGAGCAGAGGTTCTAGGACATAAAGACGAATCTGCTGTCCCTGACGGATCTTGAAGCGGGCTTCGTTGCGGCAGCGGTGAACCGGAAAATTTGAAAGTTTGCGAGAAGGACCCCGAGGGTTTTCTTCCGGTTCGAGATATATCCGTAGGGTTCGAAGACGCTATAGCACCTGTTGATTGCCGATAGGCTCGAGTTTGAAAGTTTTGTATGGCGTCTGGAGGTTCCGATATTTGAGGTGTAGAGTTTCCTAGAGGTGAAGGCCGATTACCCACCGGAGCTATGAAATATATCAGCATGGCCATTCCGAAAGTTAATCAGAATAGCTCTCTAACCTGATGTCGGTCCCGGGCTGTTTGATCCTCCATACCCCCGGGGCATGATCTGCAGACTCGCAGAACGTATATGGCCCCTAGATGGCCGCTGGCCGGCTGTTGATTGGCCATTGGTTTGGTTCTCTTCATTTCCAGGTTCGGCACCACCGCCCATTGATATGATCGATACAGATCGTTGATGCTTCCGCCATGGCGGTTCAGTTGCACCTGTGCTATTCTGCGCCGCACTCCATGATTCTGGGCTTCCCTGCCTCCGGTTCGCCGAAGGAGATAAACTGAGCGATAACGCCGGTCGATGTCCTCCTCTGTGCGACTGTATTGATGCTCTAGAAGCCGGAGGCAGGGAGTTCCGTATCCCAATTGTTGAACCCGGTCCTGGGGCCGTTTTCTTCTGCCGTTCCCCTCCCGGCGCGAAACCATTGACGTTGACTTTGGAGCCTTGAGGACTGAGCCGGGGACCGCCAACGACGGGTGCCACATTCTTGAATGTTATCTTGCATTCAACGTCTTCTCCAGCAAATACAGTCTGTTCCGTCCAGTGAACGGAGACGCGGATATTAGAAGACGATATCGACATTGTGCAGACCGCAGGCGAGCAGCTCCTAGACGAGCAGTTGGCGAGTCGGTCATGGGGTTATTTTTAAAAATTTTCACTTTCGTTGTCGTGAGTGAGCATATTCATCCATAGTTTAGGGAACGCCGACCGCGGAGAACTTCTGTTGATCTTCATTTTCATTGCCTCTGTGGATGGAAGGATCGGAGGTCATGGGCTTGCCCCATAACTTTATCCTGATCAAAAGATCTGCCAAGTATTTTACCCCTGTCGTCCCGTTCGTTCGCCGACATCCCATTTTAGCTTACGAATTACGTGGCGAGGCAAAGAAATTAAATAATTCTAGCATCCGCTACGAAATAGGGCTGAAGAAGGAATATGCGCTAGCTAGAGAATTCTGATATTTTCTCACATAACTCCAGTCGTAAGCATCGGAAAGTTTAATCGGTTACGTTCACTATTACTTTTGTTCCGTCTAAACACTTCAATGCCTATGAAAAAAAGGAGAACTAAGAAAAGCCTTCCATGATCCATCGAGTACTCCATTCGAAGCCCGCTATTTCCATATTCCATCCCTCCTATCGTCCTTCCTTTAAACCCGAAAATACCCCTCGTAGCAAGTTAAATCAAAGCAGAGAGAAAAAGTGGCTGAAGTAGAGGCGAAAAGGGAGTACGCTATTTTTTCTCCTTTAGCCCAGTCGGAGAGAACCCTCATTTGCCTGAATGAGATTTCCAAGCTCCTGGCGACATGTGTATGCCCCCTATACTAGAACTAATAAAGGCGATCTAAGCCGAAAAGAAACAGGGAATGAAGACTCCTAGAGGCGTTCCCATTCAGCCCATATAAAAGGATTCCCTAAACATGGGCCTGTGTGCGGCCTGAACTACCACTATGTAACCCACTCGTTCCCTCCAGACACTCCAGGGGGAGCAAGTCCTGACGGCTGAACTCTCGGGGTCGAATTACCATTACTGACGGCCACAGGCTTAGGAGTCCTATCGTCCACTTCATCCTGCACATCGGGGTCATCCCTATACGCAGTAATCCTCCTAGTTCCTCTCTGAGCCCCATCATCGCTGTCTGCCTCTTCCTCGTCTGGGACAGGTGCAGGAAGGAGATGCCGTCTTCGCCTGTCGTTTGTATGGTTGCTGGACTGATTCTCGAACCAGCTGACGTTGGTACGAAGAAGGAAGAGAATAGTAAACTGGTTTGAGTGTTAGAATATCCATTTGTTGTAGTCTCTCATCTCCCCACGATAGTGAAGTCAGAGTATACGGTATGCCCGGAGTCCTGCCAAGTTTACGGCGAAATGACATAATGATATATTCATCTCACGAATATGAAAAAAACTCATGCAGTCATGGGCTGCCCCTGTGCATGCAGGCAAGAAGCATACCAAAGAAGGTAAAGAGTCAACGGAGCAGCTCTTGCGTACCTTTGTCACAAAGACCACTATAGCAACCATCAACAGCAAGCCAGCAGACACCTGCTCTGCGTGCTTCCACTGAGGGAAGCAAGACTTATCTCTCTTGAATGTGTTCGCACAGGCAAAGTAGTCCGGTTTCGAGCCATGCGGGAAGGGCCAAGCTTTGTCATTCACAGTATGAAGCCCACAACACTTGTAAGTGTCCTGTATCTTCTTAATAGCTGATTCGTCTTTGTTACTGTACAAGCCGGACCATCGCGTATTCAAGTCGCATAGCATTCGTTCGGGCCCTGCCATGTGGGTGAGTGCTAGAGTACCGACTGCAGTCTCGTAAATTGTAAAGAGAACAGGGATGGCAATAGCCAGCCATGAATATTCCTGTTTGCTTTTCGCTCGACGAGACCTACGAGACCGGGCTGCGGCGACATTGGTCGCGGGAATACTCAAGGCTGCGAGTACGGGCAGGAGAACCGTTGCAAACCCAAGAGAGGAAGAGATTGGGAGGGAAAGAGCAAATATGTTTTGCAATGCCACACTTAAAAAAGGTTAACAATGAACATAGCATTTCGGAGAGCTTCCGTACCCTGCAGCAGCTACTACGGCAATCAATATCTATAGCTTGTAAGCACAGGGTAACGGAGGTCGGACAGACGAGCTCACTGCTAGGCCACCCAACCAAAGCGAACGAGCCGTTGAGAAGCGATAATCCATTTTTGCTAGTCAACGATACAATTGAAATATCAGCTCTAAGTTGGTAGGATTTTAGAACGGTAGATCTCCGTGGAGTTTGGATTACGAAGCGGGGTGGTTACACACTGAGGCACGTGATCTTCCAATAGCTTAGCTAAGATGCTTCGACGAAACTTTTCTACCTCAAATCAGAATAATACTTCAATATTAGAGCCGTAACCATGGTGAGCATTATACGACGTATGAAAAAGCTGAGAGCAGTAAGTGTTAGCTAGTATATCTCTAGATATGTTCAATTGCTGACAACGACGCCCATTTAGAAAGTAACAACCCCCTTGAAGTACAATGCAATCCCTCACTCCTGCTAATGCGACTCTCGGCAGCTGCTCGCAATACGAATAGGTCCCGGCGCAGCAATCTTACCCAAAGATGTGAAGCGAATACATATGGAGTTCGCAACAAAGTGGAATGACGGGCATCTTGGCCCACGGTTCGTGCTGCATAACATCTAACTTTCTTCGATCAAGAGCTCACTTTATTTAACAGGAGGTTCTGGAGGGAATATCTCCCCCAACTAAAGTTCCACAACCCCAGCATCCCTATGACCGTCAACCGTACCTCTGATCAATCTGGTCCCGCAACAATGACCATCTTCTTCGCGTCTCCCTCATCCATATCCAAGGGCTCTCCCGCAGCTCTCCCATCCATAACAACTCCTTCAGCCTCTACAGCCCCCACAACGACCATGCCTCTCGACAGCACTCCCACAGAACGGACAGAGTCATTTAGTATGAAGCATATAACTGAGTCGGAGATCTTTTCCCAATTGTCGCTGCTTACGAAACTTAAACCGTTGAAGCCTACACCAGAAGACGAAGCTCTGCAGCAGGAGGTAGAGGAGGAGAGGCTAGCTAGCGAGCGGGACGCGAAAAGGAGTTTGGCAGAACGGGAGAGGAGGAAGCGCGAGGCAGATATGTTAAGGCAGGCAAAGGGTGAAATGGAGACGCAGGGTCCACTTTCTGCATAGGTTCGGTGGACATAGTTTTGGCCATGTCTGTGTACAATATACCACTGTACAGTATTATCTGCTCCACAATGCTGAGCGAAATCAACAAATCATACAAGCACAAGAGCCATAGCTTCAACCAAAGCGTCCTAGACCATTGTCCCGCCTTTCCACCATGCTACACAACCCAACACAAAGATAATTAGCATCCCATCCTCCACAATAGTTGTATATATAACGCTATACCTTGCCAACATGACAAGGTATCCTCCAAAGGGCGGGGGTAGGTACGCTGCAATCGTGCCTAACCAGCTCCCTGGCGGTGCTCGGCCCTTCTCCAGAAAGAACCGTGTACTCTGTAGCATTAATTCCACCGTCGCAAACAGCCAGAAGAAATTCAAACCTCCAACCCCTGGAGCGACCTGCGACGGCACAGGCTCTTGAAGCCGTGCGGCGCGCGTACCAACAAATGGCGTCTGGGCAACTATGTAGATCGCAAGTGCTAGAGCGCAGACCGCATGTACGATTTTCCATGTGTAGGCGTATTTATCTGGTTCTTGTGGTTGGACGACATTCAAGCCTTCCGGGAACCCAGCACCAAGAGGATTGGGGCCGCCAGCTCCTGGCCCTCCAGCTCCGCTGAGCATCTGCTGGAGCATCTGCATCGTTGGGTCGTCCCCTGCCCCCATACCCATACCAAGTCCTTGTGGCCCAAAAGCAAAGGGATTCACCGGGCCGCCAGCGCTTGGTTCCTCCAACCCAAGCACGAGTTGCCGGAGTTGTTCCTCTGACGGCTGCTGTTGCCGCCGCTGTGAGGAGAAAGGAGCTTGGGTAGGACGTGATGTGATATTTGGTGTGTAGAAGTGTTGGCTTATATCGACCTCATCTGGATCTGGGGTAGCCGTGCCCTCTGTTTCTTTGCTATACGGAGGCGGAGGCGTTGATCCGCCTACACGTGCCTGAGGCTTTTCAGAGGGTGCTAGATCTTCACGGAAAAAATATCGTTAGGCCAAGTCCTAATGTGAATTCTGCCTACCTAAAAACGGAAACAAAAGTAGCAGAACATACCTTTACTCAGAGCGCCTCGAGCCCCCATAGAAGTAATTCGGTTCAAACGAGCAGAACCGCCGGCCTTGATCTTCGCCTCTCGCCTCTCTTTACGCAGTCTAGCTTGTTCCGCGGCATTTAATGGAGGGATACTTAGCGTTGGGGTCGGTGGTGTTTCCATATTTGGTCTGTTAGCTCGGGATATTGTAAACGTGGAGAAGTCGAGTTGAGGCTTTCGGGACAATCCGAAGAGAGCTGTCCGCGCGCCTAACTTTCCCGCTCTTGACCTAAACTCTTCAGCGCTCGCGAATATCACCGAACACAACCCACCCATGGAATGATCAACTGAATCCCAATTGATCAACGCAGCTATGAACGACGTGGAAGGCGTCACGGTCAAGCTCGCGGAGCTGCTACGGCATCCTGAGGACCTGGACAAAATACAGGCCCTGAGGTCCGAGTTCACACGGAAAAAGGCTGCAATAGATGGGCAACTGAAGTTGGGATTGAAGGAACAGCTGGAGGTGACGCAGAATGGAATGAGATCAATAACAGAAGGGCAGCGGACAGTTCTGCTCATTAAGGACGAGATGAAAAAGATTGATGAGCTCTGCTCGGAGGCGCAGGGGATGATTCGGGATTTTCCTAATATTAATCTAGTCGCTCAGACACATCGAAATTTCACTCAGGTGGAGGCAATGAAGGATAATTTGGACAAGTTCAATGATAGGCTTTCCAGGGTGGAGAATCTGCTAAGACAGGACGATGCAGATCCAGAGGATATGCCAAACTTGTTAGAAATACATTACGAACTTACACAGTTACGGGACATCCGGGACGACGCAATGGAGCAAATTAGGCGGGCTAACGACTCTTCATTACAAAATACATTGGAAGATTATTTCACGAGATTGGATGATACGGTGGAATGGTTCAACGACCATGTGGGCACCATATGCCTTAACCTGATCAATATTATACAGAGTGGCAATAACGGGCTGGTCGTGCGATTAGCAGTCATTATTGAAGAAGAAGAGAGGAAAGATAACCAGGTTAAAGCCTTGCAAGAAGCTCAGAGGGACTACAAAGAACTTGCGGCCAGATTCAAGTCGGTAACTGCCGGGCGGAAGGATCAGCGGCGCTATAAGGAGAAATTCCTTGCCTGTATCAAAGTCCATGCGGAGCAGCAGTTTATGGAAGTGGAACAGCAATTTCTGGAAGACCCAGATCGATTGGAAAAGAGCCTACGATGGTTCTTCAACGAGCTCAACACGGTGAAGTTGGGGATGGTCAATTTGATGCCGAAGAAATGGAAGATCTTGAAAACTTATGGCGACATCTACCACATGCTTATGCATGACTTCCTTGTCAAACAGATTGACAACCCAGATCTGAAGCCTACCAACATGCTAGCGATAATACATTGGGGAGAAAAGTATTACGCTAAGATGGAAAAGTTGGGGTTCAAACAGACTAATCTCAAGCCACAAGTCATCGACGACCGAGAAGGGGAGTTGGTTCGTGAGTGGAGACAGCTGATTATCAAATTCCTCACCGAGTGGATTGACCGGATCTCGGCTGCCGACCAAAAGGACTTCACTGAGCGCAATCCCGATACTTTGGAGCGCGATGAGAATGGCTACTTCCGTACACGAAACCTCGTAGACATGTGGCGAATGTTCCGAGAACAGACGATCGCGGCCGGAGGCTCTGATCGTACCGACGTTACAGAAGGCGTGATTGACGAGATGTTCCGTGTCCTAAAGGCCCGCCAGGCTGCCTGGGAAAAGTTGGTTGACGACGAGTGCGCCAAACACAGCGGTCCAGCTGGGGCTCAAGAGGGATACGACACCATATACGATTGGCTTGTGGCTGTTGCAAACGACCAGATTGCCTCTGTCGATGATAACGAGGATGGCTACCTTTCGCGTTTCAAGCGCGACTTTGAGCCCCTGGTAACACCAAAGTACATGATACAAGCGTCCGCTGAGTTGAGCGCTGTTAGTATTGGCTACATTGACCTTGGCACTCACTGCATCACGCAGTTTATTGCTCTTATTTTTGCTGTAGATTTCCGAACTACTATCACCGAATTCTTTACCCCAAAATGGTATCAGCAATTCGACATGAAACGTATAGTCACGACGTTTGAGGACTACATCTCTGACTACACCGAAGTGCTCCACCCCTCCATGATAGATATTCTTATCGAAGAACTCGGGGATGCATTGCTTGTCAAATACCTGCTCTGCGTGCGCAATCGCGGTGCCAAGTTTCGACGAGCCGACCCGTTTGGGGAGAAAGTGCGTGACGATGTATTGACAGCGTTTGGTTTCTTTGAGCGATTCCCGGAAGATTTCGTCAATATCAAGGAGAAGTGGCGAGTCATTGATTGGTTCACTCGTCTCCTAAGTAGTGAAAAAGCTGCGGTACCAGACGTGTACATGGGCTTCAAAACGGGATACTGGGACCTGCAACTCAGCTGGGTGGAAGCAGTCTTACGAGCAAGAGATGATTTCGACCGCGCAATGCTGAATGCTGTAAAAGCGAAGGCAGCAGGAGTTGAGGTTATTAGTCCGCCACCACCGCCAACAGTCATGGGCAAGGTGAGATAAGTTAATGGGAGCTTTGGCGTACCTTGACCATGATGTACATACATACTGAGCGTGGCGTTTCGGGGATGGGCATGAGATATATCACCATTAAACCAAGATCTGGGTCTGTACATAATAAAATATTTAAGGTTCCAGATTTACCCCCCGAGCATGAGTTCAAGTGAAAATATGTCAAAAATAATATGCAGCTGGTTACGCGGGTATTTGATCGTTTTCGCTTGCTCGAAGCATCCAACAACAAACAAACCTTACCATATAGAATGGCCTCTCAACCTCCAATACCGGAGCCCTCTGATTCAGTCTCATTTATGGTGTTACTTGCAGATATTCTGAGGCTGTAAGCACATAGAACCCAGGGAAAAATCGATGATAGTTGATCTAATTCTAGCCACAGGCCAGAAGAGACTTTAGCAATGGCCTTTATGTATATGCACCGCTATAAAAAGTATTACCACTCCATTAACGAAACAGACGCGCTTGATGCACACGTACTATCACCGCTCTTTACATTTTATCAGAGTCTACCGCTAACTCTTGCAAAGACACTAGCCCTCGCATCACTATCTCTCAGTTCCAAAGGCACGGAATCCCCTCGCCGTCTGCGCGAGTTCCTGCTTCCTGCCTATCGCCTGCTCCACGCCAATAGGCCCTTCTCTCAGCCATTAACCTTCCCCTCAGAGTTATACCATTCCCTCCGCGCCACGGTTGTCCAGGCAGAACTCGTCATGCTCCGGGTGTTAAAATTTGAGCTACGTCTACCCCTCCCATTTGAGTTCCTGCCGAGATACCTAGACCGCACGGTTGGAGAGGTGAATGCAGGCGGAAGGGGATGGGGTGGAACGGAGGACTATGAGAGAATGGGAAAGGAGCAGCGGGACGAGTATAAGGTTGTTGAACTCATGGAGACCGGAATTGGCAAGGCGTGTAGGGCATTGGTTTCAAGATCGTACGTTATTCTTGCTTTGCCTCTTTCTTGCTTTTTTAAAGCTCTTGAGATTGAGATTTTATTCAGCTTCTGCTCTTTCATATAGCATTGTTCTTTGCTGATAATTGCTTAGACTGCAGAAGTACCATATCGGTATGTTTTTTCCAGCTCGCGCTATCGCGGCGGCTTGCCTGTATGTCACATTACAGGGCCGGGGTTTACGTGTTACGGGGGATACTAAAGGCTGGCTTGAAGATGTCACAAGCGGGCGGGTAGATGTTGAAGACTTCTCTGAGTGTGTCACGGCAGTACAAGCACTTTGACAGGATGGAGTGGAAGCTTGGTGTGAGCTCACGGGGCGTTAAAGAGTTTATCTCCCTTTCTAACTAGTCCCTACGCCAGCCACTAGACAAAGTAGAGGGTACATATAGATCGGCATCTATCTATTTCTAACCTCTCCAGATACACAGATCTGAGCTCTCCTAAAATCAAGGCTCCCTACTCCATCTGCGAAAAGAGTTCACCTTCCTGACGACCACGACTCGCGCCCTGACGAGTACTCCTGCCATGAAGGCCACGCTCGCTGACAACATCCTGAAGGTTTTCTCCGATTCTACAAACACCGTGAAAACAACTAGCATTACCGGGTTGTATAGACCTTTTTTCTGCAATAAAAAAATCATGAAATACAAGATTAAATTTAGAAACTATTCTATTGCCCTTCACACTATCAGCGGCCTTCAACCTTATAGAACCATGTAATCCTTTCTATTCATCAAGAGCGAGATTGCCAGGAAAAAATGATCAAAATTGCGAAAATATGGTCTAGCTGTAAGTATTGAGCCCCATCATCTCGAATGATTGGTAGGCTGTGGTTACTGTAAATACTCCCTTTCCTCAAGACCGTTTCCGGGGAAAATTATATATCGTCACGGGGTGTCATTAGGAGAGGTCTGTTCATTGCCGACGCTACTGGAAGTAGACTTGGATATTGTGATTAGGCCCCGTTCCGATTGGTTTAACGAGACGACGTGTGATCGTATGTCACAGCCTACATAGAGAACACCCACTCATCGAAACCTGGTTCCTTTGCCAACAGCCGAGAAGTGGAGGATCCGAGGATACTGAGCGCTCTATAATGAGCGGCTCTTCAACTAACCGCTCTCGTGCCCGGTCTCCTGTGCTCATGCTTCCTATGCCTGGATCCCCAGCATCTTCCTGGGCTGTTTATAAAGTACGCTTCAAGGCTGCTTTTGAAGTAGCGGATATTAGGGTTTGCGTTGCGTTTTGGTTGTTTGGTAGGTTTATTGCTCACCTAATTCTGCTATAAGCGTATCTTACGTTCTCGGAGAAGAAACTTGAAGCTAACGCAGCCCTCTTGAATTCGGATAGGCCTCATCAACAATGTCCTCTATGTTATTATCCTCTCGGCCGCCCTCGATCTTGTCGGTCCCAGCGTCCCAAAAGGCGTGGTCCTGCTTGCTGATGTGGCTCCATCATTCCTGACAAAGCTGTTAGCTCCATCTCTGAATATCCACAAAGTCCCCTACCCGATCCGTATCCTAGTCTTCGTCACTCTCTCAATATGCGGAGTGCTTCTCATTGCGTTTACGGAGGACGCGAAGGATGGAGGCACTATCGCTGCTAAGATGGCCGGTGTGGCTGTAGCCAGCCTGAGTAGTGGAGGAGGGGAGTTGAGCTTTCTCGGGCTAACGCATTTCTACGGTCACTTTAGCCTTGCAGCTTGGGGTAGCGGGACTGGTGGGGCTGGCTTGATTGGAGCTGGGGCTTATATGGTTGCGACAACGTGGTTGGGTTTTAGTGTCAAGAGCAGCCTGCTTTTGTTTTCGACTCTGCCTGTCATTATGCTAGTGAGCTTTTTTATGATTTTACCGCGAGGACCGCTTAAGATGGCAAAGCCTGGGATGAAAGCTGGGTATGAGGGGGTTCCTACCGAGGATATGGATGGGGGGGCGTATGCGGGACCAACGTTGGATGCTATTGAAGAGCATCCTAACGAAGGGTTGGAGGACGAGGAGGGACTTCTTTCCACGTCTGTACACTCTATATCGGGCCGTAGTTTCCTTTCCACATCTTCGGCAAAAGATCAGACCCTGAGAGCACGCATAGGATATGCTTGGAGGGTGTTTAGACACAATCTCAGGCGCAGTCGGAGCCTTTTCTTTCCATAGTAAGCTGTTTAAGGTCTACATATTCTATGTCGATGCTGACTTGCATGACAGCATGCTTCCTTTACTACTTGTCTATATCGCAGAATATACAAGTAAGTAGCGTGGATTATTTGCGGTTTTTGGAGAGGCGCTGACAGAGATTTCTAGTTAACCAAGGAGTTGCTCCTACGTTACTGTACCCACTTCCATCTACGCCCTTTAAGAACTTTCGGGACTTCTATCGTGAGGGTTCCCCAGTCTCCCTCCTCGGATATAATGGGGTCGCTAATGGCATCACAGCGACATACAACGCTATTTATCAAACGGGCGTCTTCATTGCTCGCTCCTCAACACCATTCGTCCGAGTCCACTCACTATACTTCCCTTCCATCCTTCAGTGCGTCAACCTGGTCCTTCTCTTCGTCCATGCAGTTTTCAACTTCGTTCCTTCCGTGTATATTATCTTCGCTATAATCTTCTGGGAAGGTCTGCTGGGTGGTCTGGTCTACGTAAACACTTTTGCAGAGATAACGGATAATGTACCGATCGAGGACAGGGAATTCAGTCTTGGTGCAACGAGTGTGAGTGATTCTGGAGGGATATGCGTTGCTGGGTTTCTGGGCATGGTAGTCGAGACGTTTTTATGCAGTTATCAGGTGCAGCATGGGAGGGACTTTTGCAGGAAGCTTTAGACCTGTATCATTCGGAGGACCTGTCGTTCTTGTGGCGTTGATTGTTCTAGAAATTTGTGGTTGGCGCATATGTAGGTGTGTGCTTGGGTGGCGCTGCAGTGTATCCACTTAACCCTAATCGTATACAACATTTGCTTCCCCCTAGCTTTATTTTGTTGCGCAATATTTTGACTCGCTGCTGGTGTCTATGTGCTTGGTACTACGGCAAGTTATGACAAGGAGATTATGGATCCCTGTTCCTGATGTATTAAGTTGGCAGTATATATAATGTGTACTCCGTACGACATCCACACTATCTTTCATAGCAACTGACTGATACATGAGTAAAGCGACATTTCACTCCCATTGTGAATGGTGAACATATATCACGCTTGTCTTAACTCCTAAAGGAGTACAAATATCTTCGACTGAACCAGCCATTCTATACCCCATTTCGGAAGTCGGAGAATCCGCTTTATGATCATCCGGTCGGCGACATGAACCTACTATGCAGATACTTCTTGTTCCTTGCCAGGTTTTTGGCCTCACCAAAGATATTTACAACGATGGAACAATAATCGTAAATTGCTTCAACTTCCTAGGGAAATCCTTCTATGTCAAACAAAGAGGCTCCATCTCTCATATATAGCTATGGAGAATCTCACACTTGTTGATACCCCGCCTCCTCCGGCGCAAAATGCCCACCCTTCTCCGCCACCATTGGGCCCACAGCAGTTGCCACAGTTACCGCCACAGATGTTCACAACTGCCGCTCAACTACTGGACTTAACGGATAGTGGGTCTATCCGGTCATTTAATGCTTTCCGCGGCTAGCTATTGGCCTATAAAGGGTTAAACATGGGGATATTTTGGCTAATACTGGAGAGCGCAGAGAAACTAGTGGTGTCGTTACGTGATGGGCGGAAGCTGATCGGTGTTCTGAGAAGCTGGGATCAGTTCGGCAGGCAGCCCTAATTAGTTCAGAACGTATATTCTTGGGCTGGGGCTGACGATATTGAGTGTATAGCGAATTTAGTATTGCAAGACACAATTGAGCGCATCTACGTCCAACAAGTCTTCGCAGATGTGCCGCGAGGAGTCTTCATCGTTAGAGGCGAAAATGTATTGCTGCTGGGGGAAATTGTACGGGCTATCTTTGCTTTCAATCCCCCCTAGCGTTTGGAATCTAACGAGTCTGTTTGACACAGGATCTAGATAAGGAGGATGACATTCCCCCTCCCTATCAAAAGGCTTCCATTGAAACCGTGACTGCGCTCCAGAAGAAGGAGAAAGAAGAGCGAAAACGCGGAGATAAGGCAAAGCAGCGGAAGTTGAACGAGCTAGGTTTTGAAGGGGAGAATCTAGGGGAGGCGTTGTTGTGATATATCCCTTTTCGACGTTTCTACAGGGTCACGAGGGTCAACCAAGGGCAGAATATTGTGAAATGCTCCTTGGTGGCAGGGCGAAGGATGACCGTTCAGATTTTCTAAAGCCCTCTTTTTGGTCTGCCAGCTTGGGCTTAAAGGGACAGAGCAATGTGCGCAATTGGCTGAATGATGGAATGATGAGGTCGTGACTGTCAAATTTCCCTGGCCTTTGCACCTTAATACGAGGCATGTTAATGGGAAGAAATTATGTGCGTGGTGCTGAAGCTGCGCTAAGCTCTCATTGGAACAATTTGCTCTCGGATTCCAGCTAGCCAATTTAATAAACGGGCACAGAAAACTGGCTAAGCACGAAACGTATCCTTAGCCGTAGAAAAAGCAACCGCAACTCTCATCAAGGCGAGCTCATTTGTAACTCTAGCCCTTCCCTAGCTATACAATTCGTTGAGTCGTGGACGGCCGTCAAGTCATGAACAGCCTAGAAACGCCAGAAAACACTTTCCCGCCAGCTCAGACATGCAACACCAAAGCAAGCAGAACTGAAGCAAAGAAGACGACAAACCCCGAGTCCCTGAGCAATGCTATGCTGTGCGCTTTTCTCTCATAACTACCAAACACTATACTTCCTAGCGGATTGTCTCTTCGCCTTCTTTGTCAATGCCCTCCAAACTTTCGAGAATGTCACTTCCTCCAAGCATCCCCTTATTTACGCTCACGGTTCCCTTGGCTTCACTCCAAACCTCATGGAACTTCACGCTCTCGTCTGAGGAAGCGATGACAATGCAACCTTCCTCAGCTGTCCTCGAGGCTCTGGCCCCTGCGCTCCTGGTGTTGGTCTCATTTGGACCACCTGGGTATGCAATTGCGTACAAAGCCCGCATCTCGCTGACCCAAGGTATAGCGACAATCTGGCGACATTCCGGCCAAGAAAAGACAGCGATGCGATATGGATGGTCAGGAGAGGCATAGCCAAAAGTTGCAGCTAGTTCGCGACGAGTTGTCGACCAGATTAGAGATGTGACTTGTGCTGCGACACTAATTGTTGCAAGGCAAGCACCGGAGAACGTATGATAGAAATGTATGCAACGGTCGTTCGAACCACCACCAGTTGCAATGAGCCCTCGCTGCCAGGGGCAAAAGGCGATGGCTTTAACCGCAGCGCCGTGTATCCACTTATGTTTCTCTCGGCCCATCGCGATGAATCTTGTACTGCCAATTCCTGGCTGCACTCTAAACCCACTACGGACACCGTTGATACCTATCACTGGTTCATCCGTTATTACGCCCCCAGAATCACCATCTACATCCCTTTGTCTCAATAGAGTTTTGACCTCAAATAAGCAACACGCATTATCATTGCCTCCAGTTGCGAAGAAATCGCCATCTGGTGACCACGCAAGGCCACAGATCTGCTGAGTATGCACAGTAATCCTAGCAAGCAGGGTCATTGAACCTGGCCAAGTGTCTAAACCCAAGCGAAACTCCGTGGGCCACTCCACAGAATAATAGTACACATTTCCAATTTCATCGCCAACCAGAAGCTCCTCTGCGGGAACTTGAGCCGTATTTTCAGGGTTTCGTTGCGTCTTACGCTGTGTGGTTCGAGGTTTCCATATCAGGCATGCAATGGGAGCTGGTTGTTGGGCCTCGAACCTGGGCTCGATATCGTACAAACTCCAAAGCGTAATCTGGCCGTCGATACGCCCAATGGCAAGAATACTTTGGCCTCCTTCCGGGGATGAGAATGATAAGGAGGTCAGATATGCCATGCTATTAGTCCACTGCCCCATAGGTTGCACCCCATGCAATTCAGACCATATGTACACTCGCCTATTCAGGCCTACTGCGAGCGAATGAGTACTGTGAGAGTATGCCAATAGGTTGCAATAGTAATCGTCGCGTAATTCGGGGGCGTCGAGAACTGTATGGGGGTGTCAGAAAAGCGTTGCTCGAATTCGTCAATGGGTACATATCTAAATGGAGTAACTGGAACTGGTTTCCTATCTGATTTCAATGCTGGTTTGACCATTCGGCCATCTAGAAACAAACTTAGTGGCCGTAGTTCCTTTCCCAAAGCGTAGGGGTCGCAAGTCAAAACGACGTACAAGTTATTGCACCATACTTGATCCATTTGCTGTCCTTCCACTCGGTTGGCGTGTCAAGGCTAGTCTGTACAACTTGCATTTTCGTACTTGCCGGAAAGCTGCCTATCCTTCCATTAAAACGAGTAGTGCCTGAGATATCGCCACCTGCGGGGCTTGCAAATTCAAGGACTTTGTTTGCTTGATCAAAGTCGAAAGCAAGGGCTAATCTTCCCTCATGCTTTTCAAGATCTTGATCTGGGGTGTCTCCTTCCAGAAAACGAGAGGTGTACATTGGTGCATTTGTACCACTTCCTAGCAGTCCTCCACGTCCGTCTTGAACTCCGGCAATGGGCCCAATTGAGGCAGCAGCTGTGCCACCGACATTCCAAACGGCACCAATGCTAGCTTGACGCCTCGCAGCATTGCCAGAATCTCTGCGTATTCCTAGGACACTAGTGGACCTAGCAGCATTGGCCCTCCCTCGTTGGCGGGTTCTGATAGTGTTAGCTGAAATACTACCACGACCTGTATCTCGAATAACAGGAGTCGGTCCGAAAACGTCAGGGCTCCCACTTCGCCGGCGCAAAAGCTTTTCGCTGCTTGAAAGTCTATTAACGGGCTTGCTCATACGGAAGCTCCTAGTTACCGACGTAGGTGACCGGCGGATTGGAATGAAACGATCTGGAGACGGCCCAGGTGTGTTGGGCTTTGACCTTAACCGCATCCTGGGGGACTTTATGAGACCCGTCCCAGGCGGGACTGTAGGATTAGGAGCCGACCCTCCGCTTCGTTCTGTAGGCGGGTCGGGAGAAGGGTACGACCCAATGTTTGGACTTTCATCTAAGACTGGAGGCGATACATCTCCCTCTGTCGATGGTATCGAGTAGGGCGGCGAAGGGAGACCATAAGAGAACGGCCGGGTAGAATTGACCCTCTTACGGGCTGGTTTAGAACGTGTTCCAACTTCCGAAGATTGAGAGTTGTCTGTAAAGGGATCCAAAAGGCCGGTATCTGGGACAAACATGCCGGTAGTAGCGTCTGCTTCTGACAAGTTCAATGGGATTAATGACATAGCCTTTGCTTGATATGAGACTGTCGAGTGGTTACACAATCAGAGGGAACCCATATGTGAGCAGAGCGATAGTTTAAAGAGAACAACTTTCAGCTGCTAATGCAAAGTCTTTCAGTTTCCACTTAGTTCATAATATAGAGGGCAGAGTTGATGGACTCTCACCGAAGGAGAGACCTGACTGGGTGGCTGGAGACACCGTTTGACTTGGACAAGAGTTTGTACAACAAGGCTTTCCCTTGAGCTTCTAATTGATTGACTCAGCGGAGGCAGAGAAGGCCCGGGTAACTAAGGAAAGAAAAATTGGGCTTGTTTAAGAGGATGAAAACAATTAGCTTTGAACGTATCCTATTGTACACTAGTAATATGAGTTGGACGACCGTAAACGGAGATAACTTGAATGAACGAATAATGGGTAATGACAGGCTGGCTGTTGGTTAATCTCCGCAACGGTGTCTGGAGTCGTGTGTCAGTATACCAGGCGCCGTAAATCAGTCAATCTCTATGAAGTCGCCTCGACA
>JAJDMX020000362.1:0-38629 GCA_022345685.2 Nothomitra cinnamomea | reverse complement strand
TTCAGGTCGGAACTGTTGGAAATTGAAGCTGTTGACGCTTTAGTCAACATCCATGGGCCCATGGATGCTGACTCAGACATTACTTGATCACCGAAACGAAAGCTTTCCTTTTCGTCTCGTCTGTAGCTAGCCTCAACCAACTCAGAATCATCCCCGCCGTCCTTACTGTTCTCATCAATTGCTTGCGCGCGACGTGATCTTCTATCTTCTCCAACAGGAACAGAAGGTTGGTGGTAATTAGAGTTGAATATGTCATGAACTACGGGGCGAGCTGGTTGTTGCACAGTTTACTCCGTACTGATTTCTTTTGTTGTATCTTCATATCGTCCAAAATCTATCCCAACGTCCCTCAAATCACCCACTAGCTTCCTTTCCGTCTCCCCGGCCTCGTCTCTTGCTTCCGCACTTCCACCAGAAGTGAACCCTACGACCACAGTATCAACCCAATAACGACCGTAAGAGCAAGGTAGCTCTCGCCTCTGCGTTACCACCAGCAATGAACACAACGACCACAGTGCCAACCACAATAGCGACCGTAAAAGCAAGGTGGGGTATTTGCAGCCCACTCGCGTCTCCGTGCTGACGATGAACAGCGTAATAAGTAAGGAGTCCGCCTCCGCCTATAGTGTTGTATGTTGGTGATCTTTTCTTTTTCGTTTTGTCGCTGTAGTTTTTGTATGGCGTAGGTTTCTTGGACCGCTTATCGTAAGGTTAGGGATTAATAGACGTGGAGAGGTGATGTGCGAGTTCGATTGAAGTATTCGACGCTCGCAGAGAAGAGAATGGTCGCAGCCCATTAGTTACCTAGGCGTAAAGTTCAACTAGGGGCACCAACAGATCTTAAGAGTTTCTACTAGAATACTCCGTACGTCTCAGTAATCCGACTTGGCGCTACAGCAGGCCCACTCCTCAGGCAGCCGTATCGCATGTTTCTGCACACCGCACGGAGTATTATTGTCGTAGTCTGATTACGGGACTCTTACATCATTCCAAATGTACTCTAGACACGAGGTACTCGATGTACTTAGGGTGCAACGCGCAAGCGAGTATATGGTTGCTAGGCAGAGACTAACCTCCATACCCTAAGTACACCATACGTGTATAGTATGCCGCACATGGATATCTCAAACGGTCTCAAATTAACAATCTCTTAGCAGTCATGTAGCACCTCCACTATAGTCTCCATTCCCCACATGCATACTCCGTATCCTGATATCTCGTAATAGAGGGGCTCTGTAATCATATCCTGAGCACATCCATAAGCAAGGTAGGCAGGTTTTGCGGCGAACGTCCCGATTCGGCTACGAACATCGTTCTTATGGATATCTTGAATAGGATACCCGTAAGTTGCTTCCTCAAAAATTACTTTCCAAATGGGAATAGCTTCGACGCATTATGGATGTGAAACACAAAATTGCACAGAACCACAAACTATCGGGTATCCATCCGGAGTAATATATCCGTAACCCATTTTCGGGCGCCAAAATGGCCTTCCTGGTAGATTGTTTTTTCGGTAGTTGCAATTTCAGTCATTGCAGAAGACCGATCGGGATGGGTACGGAGTAGTGTGATGTGGGCTGTGCTTCGTACATTCGCTTGGAGGTGCACACTACAGAGTATGGAGCACATAAAATCAATGCACTCTGCGGCGATTTAAACCAGGGCTGAGGTCATTCGAGGGGGGCCGGAGATAACTCCGTATGGGCACGAGGTTCATTGAAATTTTTAAAAACCAGACGGTCGGTAAAACCGCACTGTCGGGACGTTCCTGCGATTTCAAGAATTTGTCCAAATACATATGTGAGTACGAGTATACCCAGTACGGTAAAGCGTGGCTGTACCCAAATTTTTTGGTTGATATCGCCGAATGCGGTGCCACTAAAAATTCTTTATGCACTGTACAAATGGGATTCTTCCAACGCAAACACCTCAACATTGAGCACAAACATGAGCCGCGAAGTTGCATCAATCGGCATACACCGCACCACCAAGGAGCCAAACACACCACAGCCAACAGAGACCCTGCGGCAGCACAGGATAAGTGTTGCTAGTCCATTCGCTAATCGGCGGCTGATCAACTTCGATAGCCACAGGCACAAAAATCCTCAGAATCAGGAAGCTTACTCTGGGTGTCCCTCTAAATTCTCCCTTTGTCAACAAAAAATTTTACCTAGTTTTGGTGGACTTCTTGAATGTCGCATTTATTGAAGCGCTCGCGTATGAATTTCGCGCTAACAAAACTTATGGCATGTGCTCCGTACCCCGAAATACATGGAGGCGTAAATACTACAAACGCCGCCCCCACCCTTCCTACCCTCCACCCCCCACCCTTATTCCGTAGACCCCCATCTCTCACCACCTGATCCATTTCCTTTCGCCCCCCCTGCGGCCCTGGATTTTCCTGCGCTGAGACATCTTGACTCCGGGAAGCCACTGGTTTCGTGTACTGGAACCTTGAAAAATCCATCAGGGCTGCAGGGAAGACAGTCGTGATACGAAAGGGTGCAGTTGATTGAGGCGTGAGACACACGACACGACGGAGGTGGAGGGGGGCCGAGGCGGGTGAGCTCATTTGAAAGGTGAGGCGGTGAGGGGTCAACTTGGGAGAGTTGGTAAAGACCGGTTTAGTTACTTTGAATTGATAGTTGAGAAGTGTCATCAGTATGCGTGGTTATCCCTCATGGTTGCCTGTGCAGACGCCCTAGACCGGCCTACGTTAAAACCACCAACCAAAGCCTTTACGCAGTATGTCCTCCAAGTTCCGCACTTAACGCCCCTCACACAACAGAAACGCGAAAAAAAAAATCGTATAATTTCTAGAGCAGTGAAGAGGCGAAATGGGATATCTAGTTGAATAAGAAATACGCTCTAGGATTGCATGGAATAATAGGCAGAGCAGCTTTCATGGACTTCATGGGGTGTGCGTCTTGAGTTCGATAGATGACTTTGAAGTATTTTCGGTTGTCTGACCAGAAAAAAAACGAAACGGGGTCACCAACTATCTTCCCAAGGCGCAACAACATTTATGCAAAACGAAACTCTAGGCTACTTGGAAATGATTGTGTTGTCCTGGAGAGGTGCTTCTGTGTACTCGACTTAGTACAGTCGCTAGCGAAATCGGCTTCCGCCTTGAACACTTCCGGAATTTGAACCGAAAAGGTCGTAGGTTCGTCAATACGCCCACTGACGACAGCGCAATGTTCCTTGTTCTTGCGACGCCATACTGCAAAGTCGTCGAAGATACAGACAAGTCTGACCAACAAAAGGGCTCTAACGATAAACTGATACACAGCAAAGGCCAAGAGACAACTTTCGAGTCTGAATATTCTTAGCCTTACAAGTTCAAGGCGGAAGCCGATTTCGCCAGTGACATAACGTGCAGACTGAATAAAGAGCTCAAGATGTCAAGCAGCACACTCAGCTCCAATGATTTGGCTCTCGCTTATTTCGCTAATAATATAACTCTATTACTAAACAGCTGCCCGAATCTGGTGAATTTCCAAGTCAACATCCGCGACAATCCAATGCTGTGGAAGGCAAAAGCTTAAGTGATGCTTGAGCCTGGGCTACAAGCGGGCATATTCAAACTAACTAGAGCGCCGCTCGGGACAATCATGGGATCGGCAAGCTGAGTGCGCAAAGCAGAGGGCTGAGAAGCGCCATACTGGGGCCGCACCCCTGTTCCGTAAGTTACGAGCACCACGATCACACTCAACCAGCAAGGATGTCTGAAATGCAAAGCTAACATTTTGCCAGTACTTCTACATTAGATGAACGTTCTTCTCAAACGTCTACCACCGTCTTATGAGCGACAGCCTTGTGGCCTCCGCGATGGCGCATCCTCCTCGAACGCACAAAGATTACCAGTTACTAGAGAAGTGGTCAACGGGATTGGTTCTTATAAAGCCGTTCCAAAATTCAATATCCTACGAACCTAAGACAGCATGTGCCTCCAGTTTCTGACGTTGAGGCAAGACCCCAGAATTCAACATAATCTGATATGCAATTGCTATCACAAATTGTGAATCCGCTCGGACAGACGCCGGGGCTGAAGTACGAATCTGTAAGGCCACCAGAACTCCAGGCATGGGTGAAGCCAGGCGGGTAACAGGAAGTCCATGCCCCTGTTGTCACTGAAGGGTTGTTTTCATGGTAATAGTGGCTGTTCAAAAGTGTCCCGGCCTCCGTTAACGATATGCAAGTCGAAGGTGGAGTGAATACTGCTGTCAGGGGAATAGGTGAGAAGGTCGCCATCTTTTGAATGAGAAGAAAAGAGATCTTTCGAAATGCAAGAGCGCTACGGAGTAGATATGTCGCTTCTACAAGCACTCTCATCCCCCATCCTTGTAATCTTTTAACGCTGGAATAAATACCTTGGATGTGGGGTCGGCCCGCGCACGGTCCAATTTGATTTGCAGCGAGGTCCCGATGAGCTGAGCATCCAACCCTCAACTCATCTACAATCACATCTCCTGACAGCTCCCTTCTCGACGCCTTGGAGAAGAGTCGTACGATATAATTAGTCGGCAAGGATTCGTGTGGCCTGTCCACTCAGCCGAACGGCACCCAGGCGTGCCATGGGCGTTCCTAGCCTGCAAGATGCTCGATCCAATTAAATGATGCGCATTGGGTCGGAACAATCTCCGTCACATCCCAAGCGCGATGCAAAAGTAGGCAGGAAAGTGTCACCTTGTCGCCCAGTGCCTTGTCGCCAGTGTCGTTGGGTCATAAGCGAAAATATTAGGGGCCTTGGCAATGCCACGCACCAGCAGCCCGGGAGGTCTTATACCAGGTTCTTCGCACCAGAGAACACTTTGCTCCACCCGTAACAGGGGTCTCCGCGTTGAAACCCTTGCTGTAGATCAAAAGACTCAAGCGTCTATGATTCGGCCAAAGATCAAATAGTTGCACGAGGTACATCATTCGAAACTACTAGTAGGACTATGTTCTTTTTCAGGGTCAAAGCCATGCCCACCTTAGTTGCCATTTTTATGCTTACTCTAAGAAGAGCCTTTAGCGATGTGTAAATACCCTGTATTCAAGAAAATAGCACTATTACGTCGATGGCAAAAACGAAACATACTTGTAAGCGAATCAGAACTTCTACTTATAATTATAATGGTAATTTATTAATCAGCTGAAAAACTCTACCTCCTCTCTGGGCTGCAGCGCCTGCCGGCGCATCTGCTCGGCCTCTGTGTCGGGGGTGTAGCTTAAAGGTTTTCACAATTAAAATCTATTGTTGAGGGCATTGCAAGTTGTGGTCTTATTTATTAAAGCAGGCGTCTTGGCAATGTGGCTTGCCATAAATTTCAAAAGTGTTTAAGGCGGAAGCCGATTCTCTGTAAGATTATATACTATACGGTAATAGCGGAGCTGAGATGCAAGTATTTAACTTTGAGCCTAATCGGTGAGGTTTGAACCAGATTTCCCGGTGTTTCATGGACAGAGTTAGCTTGGTTTACACGTGACACCAGAGAGGTGTGGCGTGTGCATGTAGGGATAATCAAGGCGGAAGACGATTTCGCTAGCAACTGTACTCTAAATGGACTCTAAATGGAAAAACAAGGCGGTGGGAACTGTATCTCTTCCTGAAATCGTTCATTAAATCGTTTATTAAATCGACGGCCTAATTGACCTGGTGTCTTGAAACGCGACCCCACGCGTAGCGCGCTCCGCCGCCGACATGGCGGCTAGTGGTGTGGAGATCGCGGTTGACGCGATTGAAGTCGACGACACACCTCAATCATCAAGCCAACGCACCCGTACGCCCAGCCAAAAAGCCCGACAAAACCAAGATCAACTCGAGAGCATAAGCACAACAGTAGCGAAGACCTCAAAACGAACCTTACGGACAATAAATGGAACACAAGCAGAGAGCAGGAACGCCCATCTGGCGACGGCTGGCGCGACGGGATGGCAAAAGGTGCTAGAGGTGGTGGGAATAACACACGAAGAGATCAGGAAGTTGACTCAAATCGTTGCGCAGCAATAGGAAACCATCAAAAGCCTGGAAAAGCGTCTTGAAGAGACCCAACAAGAAGTGCGAGCTGTCAAGATCCAAACTGAGGAATTAAACCACCAACTGGAGGAGATCAAGAATAACCAAGCGGCTATTACCAGCGCGGAGATCAGCCTACGGGAATCCTATGTAGACGTTACACGAACACCACTGACGAGCCAACCCAGCAACGTACGCACCCTCTTCTTGACAAACACGACACCATCTTCCTTCAGCGACACCCTATTTTGCATGATCGATACCTCTAGAATTGAGAACATGGAAAAAGACAAGATGACTGCAAAGGCAATTAGGGTTATGCTAGAGCAAGCAATTCGTGCAATGAAGAACCAAGAGAATTGGCGATGCCACACTGTAACTATGGACCCAAAGAAGGAGAACCGGATTAAGATCGCCTGTCGAGATGAAGCGGAGTATCAGCTGGTAAAGTGAGTGGCAGAGGTAAACGTTGCCCGAGGAGCACGAGTGCTCTGCAACGACCTTTACCCAATCAAGTGGACAGTGTAAGGCGCACAGCAGTTTTGGACAAAAACAATAAAATTTGAGTGGGAGTGTTGTAATAATTTGAAGCGGACGATTCTCTAACTATCTATGGCCCCAAAGGGGCCTTATATAGATAGCGAATCGTCTGCTTCAAATTATTACAACAGGTTATGAGCCTAGTCAGCCCATACTTCCACTACGCTATGGACACCTCCGTAAATACAAATATGATCACAACCTATTGCAGCAAGTATGGCGACACTCCGAAACTGACAACAACAAATTATCATTCATGGAGCACCTCTGTCACTTATATCCTCCGTGCTGCCCAAGCCTGGTGCATCGTTAAGGGTGAGGAACGGCCTCTAGACATGCCTGCGACTAATGCCAGCACTGCTATACGTAATCGCTACGAAGACAAATGAGACAGGTATAACTTGCAGTATGACATCGCTGCCACGATCATATACCAGTCCTGCTCGACGACTATACAAGCTTACATAGCTGGTAACTCAGATCCACGAACTATGTGGCAGATCTTGAAGGACCGTGTCAATAATGTCTCTAATGAGAATGGACCTGTCTTGCTTCATGGATGCCTCCATAAAGAGAAATATAATGGCGAAGAAAGTATATCCATATTTATTTCAAAGGTGCTAACATACCACAAGCAGTTGGCATATACAACTCAGGCTCTTACAGACAATGAAGTGATCTCCCACCTTATCACCAATTTGCCCAAGTCCTGGCGATTTATCTGAACCATTATATCAAACCAACCAGCTACCAACAAAACACTTGACTATGTCATCGTTACTCTTACCAACTATAAAACAAAACTCCAGAATAATGAAGAGGAAGAGAAACTATACAGTAATGCTCTTGTCGCTACTACAAGCTATAGTCAAAGCCAAGGACAAGGAGGCTGGCTCAGAGATTGAGGTAGAATCGAGAAATCTGGTAGAAACCCAGAACAAAACTAGGCACAATGCTGGTACTGCCTCCGGCCTGGCCACAAGGAGTATGAGTGCTGGATCAAGAAGGAAGTTAATGAGGAACGTGGAAAGAGAGCCCCGGGAAGAACTATTGAAGCAGGTTTAGCTTAAGCTGAATGTGTTCCAGGATTCTAAGAAGAACAAGCGGTTTAATACACTGAGGCTAGCATAAAGGACTGAAATACTAAAAATACTAGCATAGATAATTTTAGTGGTTGTGGCCACTAACCCCTAAACCCTCAAGATAACGAAAGGTAGTAGTAGCTATCTGTGAGCCTAGCTAATCTGCTGAGCTGGCTAGCTACTGGGAGGCGATTGGGGGTCCAGAGCAAGTTGTATAGCAAGAAGCAATTGTTTGAGAAGCATTAGTATGGAGTAGGTGTTATTGCTATAGATAGGTCAAATGGGCCATAGGGTAGCACTCTTCCTGCGCCACCACAGAGGTTTTACCTATAAGGTTTTACTTGCAAGTCTAGGTGAGGTTTAATGAGGTCACAAGACAGGATAGAAGAGGATACGCTCGTTGGACCTACAAGGCTCCTTGAGCAAGTGAAGGTGTTAGAGATCGCCTCGCCGCATCATAGTGGTAGCAAGTAGTGGCAATGGCCGTGTCAGTGGCATCGCCACTACTATCTATATAAGGCAAGATGATGTTATAATTCGAAGCAGACAATTTTCTAACTATCTATGGCATCAAAGGGGCCTTATATAGATAGTAGTGGCGATGTCACTGACACGGCCATTGCCACTACTTGCTGCCACTATCATGATGCGGCAAGGCAATCTCCAACAGGGAGCAGCAGAAGGATTCAGGCAAGAAAACGAAGCAACAGTCACCAAGATTGCGTGGTTAAGCAAGAAAGAAGCCCCTAAAGCATATAGCTTGATGGTCATGTACCTGACTAAGGCAGCTGATGCGCAGAGGCTTCTTGCAGAAGGCTTCTTCCATGCAGAAGGGGAGTCTGGGTACGCTGGAGTGTTTAAACGCCGACCGTGCCCAGATCAATATTACAGATGCCAGCAGGTCGGCCATAAAGCGTTCCAGTGTAATAAGGCTCAGGTTTGCGGGAGATGCGCCAAGGAAGGCCATTATCATAGCGGATGCAACGAATCTATAGTGAAGTGCGTCCTGTGCGAAGGCCCTCACGAGTTATTTAGCAGGAACTGCAAGAAGCTCTACCTCTCCCAATATGAATAAAACCTTCCAAATGATCCAACTTAATGTGAGGAAACAAGGCACAGTACATGACAGCTTGATGAACGATGAGGAAATTCAGGAAGCAACAGTATTAGCTATATAGGAACCCCAAGCACAGAGAGTATAAGGCCAACTCTTAACGACCTCTATGGGGCACCACAAATGGACCAAAATGGTTCCCTCAACATGGAGAGAAGGAAGATGAGCAATTCGAAGCATGCTTTGGATGAACAAGGATGTGAAAGCAGAGCAGGTACCGATAGAGTCCCTAAACACAACAACAGCAATTATATGGCTCCCGAGCCGGTTGGTCTTTTCAGCATCAGTCTACATACCAGGAGAGGATGCTCAGGCATTGTGGGACACGTGCACCAACTTATGCAAGGCCATCGTGGACACAAGGCAAAACACAAGCACAGTCGTAGAAGTAGTGATTGCCAGGGACTTTAACCGACATGACCAACTATGGGGAGGAGACGAGATATCTACGGAAAGGCAGGGTGAGGCAGATCTGATTATTGACCTGATGAACGAACTTGCACTTAGCAGTCTTCTCCGCCAGGGCATGAAAACATGGCACGGCGGAAGCTATGCCACGACTATTGACCTGGTCCTAGCTACAGAGAAACTTATAGCTTTAGTAATAAAGTACGCAATACATGGTATGGAACATGGATCTGACCATTGTACGATTGAGACAGTCTTTGATGTCTTGGTTCTAGCGCTGAGACTACAGGAGCGGCTGCTGCTCAAGAACATACTATGGAAAGAGATAAACGCCAGAATTACAGGAGCACTGGACACCACCCCATCTGGGGGCACAGTACAGCAGTAAATGGATAGACTGATGTCGGTGGTCTTAAAGTCAGTCCACACCCTGACACCAAAGGCGAGACTATTGCCGTACGTAAAGCGATAGTGGACGGCCGACCTTATACAATTACGTTGCATATATACATACTGGAGAAACAGAGCTTGAACTGAATGACGAGCAGGGCAAACCATAGCAGATCTGGAAGAAACGGCAAAAGGAGTATCCAAGCAGTACCATAGCGCCATCCGGCAACAAAAGAAGAAGCACTGGGATGAGTTTCTGGTAAACAATAACAATATCTGGAAAGCTGCCAAGTACCTGAAGACTGGTGATGACATGGTATTCAGGAAAGTACCACAGCTCGTCAGAGCAGATAGAACAGTCACGGCCAATCACAGGGAACAGGCAGAAGAACTACTGACTAAGTTCTTCCCTCCTCTACTGTTGGAGTTGTTGGGGTGGTGATCCCTCGCCACTCAGCGCCTGAGTCATAGTAGCAATGTGGTAGCAAACCCACTCAACATAGTAGTGAGGCTACACAACCAGAATTGCCACATGTAGTATATAGAGGCCAGCGATGGCTATAGCCTAGAATATACAATTAAGCATCTCCTAGCAATTCTTTTTATAACAGGTTATAAGCCCGGCCAGCTACTAAGTTACTCTGCTACATTATACCTTAGTTCTCTACCCCTGAAAGCTACCACCACCCATTTTCAACATGGCTACGAACTTCAATACCTCTGAGACATACAGAAGTAAGTATGGCGATGCCCCAAAGCTCAACACCATCAACTATCATGCATGGAGCACTGCTCTTATATATATTTTAAGAGCTGCACAAGCATGGTGAATTGTTGTAGGCGAGAAGCAACTCCCTATAACCCCCAGAAATACTGCAGCTGCTACTCAGGAACGCTATGAAGAGAAGAGAGACAAGTTTAATGCTCGCTATGATGTTGCAGCTGCCACAATTTACCAATCATGCACTTCAACTATACAACCTTATATTGCTGGTATTAGCAATCCAGTTACCATGTGGCAGACCTTAAAGGATAGAATAGACTAAACCTCCAATGAAAATGGTCCTGTCTTGTTAAGGGAGTGCCTGCACAAGGAGAAATTCGATGGGGAAGGGTCTATATCAACTTTTATATCAAAGATTCTCACCTACAAAGACCAGCTTACCTATACAACATAGTCTCTATCAGACAGCAAAGTGGTCTCTCACCTTATTACAAACCTGCTAAGGTCCTGGCGATTTATCAGAACCATTATATCCAATCAACCAGCGACTTTCAGAACATTAGACTATGTTATCAATACTCTTATCAACTTAACATCCTATTCTCTCAGAGAAAGGCTATAGTACTTGATCAAAAAGGAGAAGAACTAGCAGTGGCTTGCCTAGTAAATGATTTATACCAAATCTACCAGTCTCAGGCTATATTGAACTTAGCTACTACCATATCAGAAGCTTTACCAGTGAGGTTAAAAGCCTTACCTCTAGATCTATGGCATTAATGCCTTGGACATCTACATCACTCTGCAGTCAAGTAACTGTCTACATTGGCAGATAGTGTTAAAATCACTTAGGAATCAAGGCAGTCCTTCTGCAGACCATGTTTAGAAGGCAAACAACATAGAATATAAAACAAACAACCTTCTATGAGAGCAAAACAATGCCTAGAGCTTATTCACTCAGACTCCTGTAGTCCCTTTTCAATGCTCTCAATCAGCAATAGCAAGTATATGATTCTATACATAGATAACTATACTAAAATGACATGGGCATACTTTCTGAGAACCAAATTATCAATAGAGGTTACCAGAGTCTTCAGGGAGTTCAGGGCTTCGGTAGAAACAGTAACTAGACTCAGAATTCAAAGATTTAGAAGTGATAATGGAAAAGGAGAATATGACAATAAGAAGTTCAAGGAGATTCTCTCCAGCGCTGGAATCTCCTTTGAGCCCTCTGCTCCTTATACCCAGAACTAGAATGGAGTCAGTGAACATAAAATCAGAACTGTCATAGAGAAGACAAGATGTATGCTTCATGATGCTGACTTAGGAGTTAGGTTCTGGGCAGAGGCAGCAAATACTGCTGTCTACCTTCTCAACAGGAGCCTAACTAGGGTGCTAGAATATCAAACTCCTTATGAGGCATGTATGGCTTGAGGCCTAGCCTACACCACCTTCGAAAATTTGGCTGTAATGCCTATATACATGTTTCTCCTGAAAGGAGAAAGAAACTACAAGTAAAGACAAGATGCTGTATCATGCTTAGCTACGTTCTCAACACTACCAAGCTGTGGAGAGTTTAGAACTCTATTCAAAGAAGCATTGTATATGCTGCCAATGTTGTTTTTGACAAGGAGAATACCTCAGGGGCAAAAACATTGTTAGAACAAGCAATGGAAGGCCTAGATACCTTGCTAGAAATGGCAAAAGAAGGTCATAACCTTGATATTGAACTAGATGAGAATACTGCTATAAACTTAACAGTTATGGAGTCCTCAAGACATGGTTATACTACGCCTGTAAGTAGGGCTTCAATGCCTGTATACAGTGCTACCACATCTGTACACAGGGCTGCTACACCTGTACACAGTGAGGGTGTAGATGCAGAGGTGCAGTCTACAAGAAGGGAGCCTGTAGACTCAAACATTACAGCACCTCTACAGGAGTCAGCTAGCATGCTGAGAAGGTCTACTAGGCGTCGCTTACCCCCTAAATGGCACTCCATATTCATGGCTCAGGCGCAAAATGACTCTGAAGAACCTACTAGTTATAGAGATGCAGTAGAAGGTGCTGAGAGTATTCAATGGCAGAAGGCTATTAATGAGGAGTATGTCTCCTTACAGAGGAACTTTACTTGGAGTCTTGAGAGACTACCATCAAATAAAAAGGCTATTACATGCAGGTAGGTTTTCAAGAAGAAGATCAACACTGATAACTCTATCAGGTACAAAGCAAGACTTGTTATAAAGGGATATGAGCAGAGAGAAGGCATTGGTTACGATGAGACCTTTGCCCCTGTTGCTATGTTCGAGACAATTCGTATTCTCCTGGCAATTGCAGCCCAAGAGGACTGGGAGATACACCAGATGGACGTCAAATCAGCATTCCTATACCCCAAAATCGAGGAAGAAGTTTATATGGCCAAACCAGAAGGATTCCAGCAAGGGGACCTAGTTTGCAGACTTCACAAAGCACTTTATGGTCTTAAACAAGCACCACAAGCCTGGTATTAGGAGATTAATGCATTACTGCAAAGTATTGGCCTACGAAACTCTACAGCAGACCCCAATCTTTATATGGATGCTTATAATCTACTTCTGCTGTTTGTTGATAATGTCCTTATATTTGGAAAAGGGGTGAATCCCTTAAGCAAGTTAAAACATCAACTCTCTGAGAGATATGACATGACAGACCTAGGGAGTGTATAGCAGTTCCTAGGTATGCAAATCTTTCGAGACAGGGCCTCTAGGATCATTCAGATATATCAGACAACATACAGTCATAAGATTTTTAACAAGTTTGGAATAGATAAGTGCAATGGAATATCAACACCTATGGAGCAATTACCACTTCAAGGCAACGATTTTACAGCTTCTCCAGATGCTCAGCACTACTATCAGTCAGTTGCTAGTAGCCTAATGCATGCAATGCTTGGAACTCAACCAGATCTAGCTTATACAGTCTTTACACTAAGCAAATTCAACAGCAATTCAAGTGACAAGTACCTCATGGCAGCCAAGCAGGCCCTCAGATACCTACAATATACCTTTACCTTTGATATAACTTATAATGGCGCTGGAGAGCATAGAAGTATAACTGCATTTTTAGATACAGACTGGGGAAATGATAAAGACATAAGAAGATCTGTATATGGTTATGTGTTTTTGATCAATAGAGGAGCAGTATCTTGGAAAAGCAGACGCCAGACAGTGGTTGCACTGTCATCAACTGAAGCAGAGTATGTGGGATACTCAGAGGCAGCAAAAGAGGTAATATAGCTTCATAGAATCTTTGCAGAGATTGACCAGTGAACTCCTATTCATTAAGAGAAGAAACAGGGCAAGTGGGGGCATCCTCCAGCACAAATTTATATGGACAACCAAGGTGGCATTGACCTTGCCAGCAACCTAAAACACTATGACAGAACCAAGTATATTGATATCAGATACTACTTTATAAGAGATGCTATTCAGAAAAGGCTAGTTGATCTTAAATACCTACCTTCCAGCCAAAATACAGCAGACATCCTCACGAAGCCCTCGGCGAAGGAGAAATTTGAAGCTCATAGAACAGAGATAGGTTTAGGCGAAATTATAAAGTTACATCAAGACTAAGGGGCAGCACTCTTCCTCCTGCTCTGAGGTTTCTCCCATGTAGTTTACTCAGAAGCAAAAGGGGGTTTAACAAGGCTGCAGGAATTGAGAATAGCAAGGGCACTCTTCAGACTCCAGCAGTCCTTAAGTGAGTAGGGGTGTTGGAGTTGTCGGGTTGGTGATCCCTCGCCACCTGAGTCCCTGAGTCATAGTGGTGATGTGGTGGCGAACCCACTCAACATAGTGGCGAGGCCATACAACCAGAATTGCCACATGTAGTATATAGAGGCCAGCGATGGCCATAGCCTAGAATACACAATTAAGTATCTTCTAGCGATCCTTTTTACAACACCTACCGAGCAACATTGATGACGAAGGACCCAGGCCGCAAAGAGCTCCCGTAGCAATGCCTGCCATCGCCATAGAAGAAGTGGAACGATAGCTATTTGCCACAAAATCATGGAAGGCACCAGGGGAGGACGGCCTGCCTGTGGTAGTCTGGAAGCAGATCTGGCCAGCTGTCAAGCATTATATCCTAGTACTATTTCAAGCATCTCTAGAAGAGGGAACACTGCCCAGTCAATGGTGGCATACTAAGATCATACTACTTAAAAAGCCTAGTAAAGAGGACTATACAGTCACGAAGGCCTGGAGACCGATCTCACTTCTAGCGACTCTTGGGAAAGCCTGGTAAAGAGGACTACACAGTCATGAAGGCCTGGAGACCGATCTCACTTCTAGCGACTCTTGGGAAAGTGCTTGAATCGGTGGTCGCAGAGAGGATCTCACATGTGGTCAAGATGTATAGCCTTTTCCCGATTAATCACTTCGGAGCTCGTAAATAACGATCAGCAGAGCAAGCAGCTATACTCTTACAAGAGCAGATTTATACTGCTTGGCAGGGTCAAAAGATCATGAGCTTAGTCAGTTTCGATGTTAAGGGGGCCTATAATGGAGTCTGCAAAGAAAGATTGCTCCAAAGAATGAGAGCGAGAGGTATACTAGAGAAGCTTCTCTAGTGAATAGAGGCATTCTGCTTGGGACACATAACAACGATCTAAGTCAATGGACAGTCCACCGAGGTCTGAAGCCTGCCACAGGTGGGCCTGCCTCAAGGCTCTCCCCTATCTCTAATTTTGTTCCTCTTCTTCAATGCTGACCTGGTTTAATGACGAATCGATAGCCACGGAGAAGCTATAGTATTCGTCGATAACTTCACAGTATGGGTCACAGGACCTACGGCACAGAGCAACCGAGAAAGCATTAAAGCCATCATCAACAAAGCTCTAGATTGGGAGAGAAGAAGCAGGGCGACGTTTGAGGCAGAGAAGACGGCAATCATACACTTCACCCGCAAACTGTACAAGTTAGAGTCGGAGCCTTTTATCATCAAGGGACAAATTGTTCAACCGAAAGACCAGGTCAAGATCCTCAGAGTAGTCATAGACTCTAAGCTCAAGTGTAGAAAGCATGTGACAAGAGCAGCCTCTAAAGGCTTGGAAGCAGCCTTAGAGTTAAAATGGCTTAGAGGTTTATCTCCCGCGACGATGCGACAGCTCTTCACTTCCACAGTCACACCAGTAGTAGACTATGCCTCTAATGTCTGGATGTACGTCTTTAAGGACAAGCTTATAGAGCCCATTAACAGTGTCCAAAGGATAGAAGCACAAGCAATCGTAAGAACCTTCCTCACAGTGGCAACGAGCATAGCAGAAGCGGAGGCTCACATCGCTCCTGCTTAAGACCGGTTCTGGAGACGAGCAGTCAAACTGTGGACAGGAATATACACCCTGCCAGAAACTAATCCGCTCCGTAGGAACACAGCCTGAATGCAAAAATTCAGAAAATAACACCGCTTGCCACTTTATCAAGTAGCAGACGCACTTAATGATATAGTAATGGAAGAGTTGGAAACCATCAATCTATTCACACTAGCACCCTGAGAGAAACGGGTACAGACCATTACTGATGGAATAACAGCAGAGAGGATAGATGTGGATTGGACAGTACACATTGCCATAAGTAGCTCGGTGCGGAACGATGTGGTGGGAGTTGGCAGAGCCGTCCAGCTAGCGACGTCGGTACATGGCAGCCCAAAGCTCAAGACCTTTTCCTCCATACTCGGCATGGGATCAGAGCAGAATCCATATTCTGGGGAGTTAGCAGTGATGGTGCAAGCATTGAGCTCACTGCTAAAGCTTAGATTCCACAGCATCGCACTGCTAACAAGCAACAAGGCAGCAGTGCTCGCACTTAGGCAACCTCGACAGCAGTCTGGACAAATGCATATCCACTACATCTACAAGATAATCCGAATGCTACAGAGAAACGATAACGTGATAGTAATTATGTGGATCCCTGTGAGCAAAGAAAACGAGCTCAAGAAGCTTGTCAAGGAAAAAGCACAGGAGGCGACCAAATCTGGAGCCCTTCTACAAATATACCTACCTGGAATGAAATCAACAATGTTCAATATGGCACGGTCCAAACGGGGCACCACTAGGTGCTTGCCCGAAAAGGTTGGAATGCATTCTAAGAGAGTCGACACAGCACTGCCAGGCAAACACATGCGAGAATTATATGACCAGCTTTCATAGAGAGAAGTGAGCATACTTGCCTAACTCAGGACAGACATGGCAAGATTGAATATCTATCTCCACCGAATCAAAGTAGCACTGACAGAGCAATGTGCATATGGCCAAGCAAAAGAAACAGTAGAGCATTTTCTCTTCCAATGTACACAATGGACAGCATACCGGACAGAGATGCTCCAGTACACAGACACATATAGAAGCAATATCTCCTTCTATTTAGAAGGGAAATTGCCATCAGATGATACAGGCTGGACTCTGAACGTGAAGGCCATTCAGGCAACAATACGGTTAGCAATAGCCACTAGCCAACTCAACGCAAGCCAACCGCAGATGAGTCAGAGCACCTAACCCACTATACCCAACTCAACCTACACCCTTCACCTTGTGCCACAGACAGCACGCACCGCTTCAGCTGCCGAAGATAGGATGCTGAACACTTGGAGAATTGCTCTCAAGCTAGCCTACTAATAACACTACTAACCCACGAGTATCTGTAAGAGACGGGAAAGAAGAGAAAACATAAGTCAGAAATGGACTCTATATAGGCTTTAAGGAGACTAGGATAATTCTTGGAGATGTATTAGTAGATCAGTGATAGTTGCCCTTTTGGCTCAACCACCGGGCGTAATAAATTGTGTGTGTGTGTACTCTAAATGTTCTGGGAAGCGAGGGTTATTGGTATCCACATCTGCCTGCTAGTATCAAGCGAAGATTGCATCTGGATCTCTTAGAAGCGTGATGTTTGTTCTATCAGAACATAAATCTGGGGGTCACTATGGGGTATGACGGGTACGAATACCAGGTGAATAAAATATATTTTCTATTTCGCAGTGCCTGTCGTGTTTAATAACTTTTCGTGGGCTCGACGCACAAAGCGGGGCATCTTGTTTGCTATGTTTGCATCTAACTGGGGAAGTGCAGAGAGAAACGCTGCCCACGTTACTAGATGTGAAGTGGATGTATGACCTTGACGATCTCACATATCACTGGGATTCTTTGCACCGCTCTGCATTATTTTTATATCTGCGGTAGGTTTCCATGGTGTAGAAAGGTTGTATGTTGTGTGCCACCTAGATACGTCAGAAGCAGCCCCACGATAAACCCCATTCCAACTACTCCGTACCGCCCGTGTATCCGACTATGAGCGAGGAGCGAGGACAGAATCTCGGTGGCGTGAAAGAGAAAAAATGCGCGTACCCGAGATATGCGATGATACAGAGAGGCTTCCCGTTGCAAAACTGAGGAGTGTTATTGCTACGGCGGAGGATCTGTGTTAGCCTTATCCACGCCTTCATTCATTCGTTCTCTTTCGTTGCGATGCTGACTTGGGTTAGATAAGAACTATGGGCAAGCTCCTAACTGTCATCCTGCGCCTCTAAAAACTCATTGTATCCTCGCAACTCTGGACAAAAACTTTGAGATTGAAGGCATCGACCTCTTCGCTTTGCTAGTCCACCCCCATTAACCGCTCTCCTACCCCGAACGGCTGATCAAAGTCGAAGTGCCCGCGGTCAGTAACGCGAAGAGGAATGGTGAATAGCCGCAGATCTGTGTTAGGGTGGAGAAATCGGCCATTTTCCTGAAGCAAGAGGATAAAGCCGGCGAGAATGAATGTGGAACGGGTGCTGGGGATGGCCCGGGGCTGGCGGTGGAGGATAAAAGGGAGTTCAAGGAGACGGGCAACGAGGATATCGGAGTCGGCGGAAGGAGCCCTGGGACGAGCATATAGCCCTTCCTCGCCAGGATGTGATGCCTCCTGGAGCGGGGGAATAACTGTCGTGCCCAGAGACGCCTATCTCGGTCTGCGATTGCAGCTCTTCCCCCACAGTAAGGATCTTCGGCTCCACCCGAATAATCGATTACCCTTGCGTCATGGCGTTGGCTGAGGATCAATTTCCTCCGAGCGGTGGTACGTTCTGTTCGACGAAGGGTGGCCCTAAAGTACTTTGTCTCTGGTAGACAAACTTTGATAACTGCCTTCACAGATACAATTAGGACATAAGCACCAACCGCAACCTCAGTATCGGGTTTGGGGAGGGATTTAGTGTCGCGCAAATGACATGATCCCTATTTGGAAACCACTGATTGTAAGTGGTTCTCATGTATCTTCAGGCTATATAACTGTTCAGGTGTCGCTGGAGATTCGTGCGGACAAAAATGTTGTAGAATCGGCTATGTACGAGGGCAAAAGCTAGGTAAGGAACAACTGTATTGAAAAGCGACTACTAACTAATTCTGCATAGGGTTCTACCTGGCCTTATATATTGATGCCGGTGTTGCTCAGGCCTTCGGAAGCATTGTTGAGGATAGTAGGCTTCTGGGCATGATTATGCCCGGATACTATTGATACCGACGGCAGCACTGCTTCCGAACAATGCGCAGGCACTAATCACAACAAAAAATACAGATATTTTACACCTAACTCAAGGTATAGCCCAGTTGGGGGTGGGGAAAGAGCGTTTGATTGGAAAAATCCACAGCCTTGGAGAGAAAGAGGAGGGTTCGAAAGATAGAAACCTTGAACTTTTGTTCGATCTCATGGGGTACAGCGAAAGCAATTTAGAAGGATCTTTTTTCTGTTTCTTTTACATGGTTTGCTGGGAGCGTAAAAGCTAGGGGCTAATTGCGGAGTACAGAAGTACCACAAATGATCTTGGGTAGTAATATTGCGACAGGGCAAAACACTATCGCGACAGGGTGAAAACACTAGAACGACAGGGTCTTTTTCGTTTACCCCGTAAAGGGCTTTACTATTTAGTTTTTATATAGATACAAAGCAAAGACTAAGTTACAAAAGAAATCTAAGCCCCTTGTGCTTGTCTGCGCTGATTCTGGGTCCTGGTGCGTTCGTGAGCATCGATTCTTTTGAAGGCTGAAGGTTGACGTAGAGTCGAGGTAAGTTGACGAGCTCTAGTAGCTCGATTTGGGCCTGCGCGGAGTCTCTCCTTTGCAGCTGTTACTGGGCGGCCTCTAGTTTCTGCAATAGCAGGTTCTAGTACTAATGGCTGTGCAATCTCCTGGTCACGGAGGAGGAAGTGCCAATGCGGGTGCACATCTTGAAGTGTAAGAGACATGTTATCTCTTAAAAGCTGCTGGATTTCGTGTGCGCAAGGCATACCCATGAAGTTTCGAAATGTTTTGGTGCAGAGTAAAAGAGGATCTGGATTAGAAAGGCGATGTTGCTGCTCCCATATCTTGCCCAATGTATAGTGTGACACTCAGCCAAGTAATTGTGCGAATAAGGGGTATCTGGTAGTATGAGGTAGCCATGCCTTATTTGTAGCCACACCAGCCTCATATGCTATGTGCTGATTGGCAAGAAGTAGACTAATATTATCATAGACCATTTTGAGGTTCCCAGTTGAGACTTGGAAATAGAACTTGATAGTGCTATATGCACCTTCTACTCGTGAGGTTACTTGATTTCCTAGATATAGAATGCAATTTGTATATATGCAAATAATAGATCGCTTCCATGGTGTAATCCATGTATCCTTGATGTATTGTACTAGTCCAGGTACCTGTAGATTGTACTTGTCTTGAAAGGTGTTGCATTAAGCTTCAAATATAGACTTGCTTGTTACATGTATTACTTCGGTCCAAGATTTCATAAACTCATTTCTCTCCTCCCCTTCTTCGAAGTCCTTTAATGCATGTATGAGGACGTTTTTCTTCATATACCACAAGCAGAGAAGTCGAGCAATGGCCGGAAATACTTGACGACAAGCGTTAATAACAGCAATCTCTCTATCTGTTACAATAGCTTGCACTTTCATACCTGGTTCGAAAAGGTCCTGCAATTGCTTCAGTGCCCAAACATAGTCTCCTTCTTCCTCTTTAACAAGAAAACAAAAGGCTACATGAAAGTTTTTATCAAGGCACGTATTGCCAACGATATTAAGTAAAGGTATCTTGAACTTGTTAGTGTGGTATGTGCAATCAAGCAATAAAACATCAGGGTATTTTTTGAGAAGCTCCACGCTTTTAGGGTGTGCAAAGAAAAGGTAAGTGACTCGTCCAATTACATCAGTACGATAGTTATAACGAAATTCTCCCCCATCCAATGTAGCAATCAAGGCTTCCATAGGGCTTTGGCCAGCAAGATTCATCAGATAAAGCTTGTTTCTTGCATTGTACAGGTCACGAGATAGAAGAACGTGATTGGTAGCTTGTCGGACTGCAGAAAGAATTTCGTGGGGTCTTGTGCCTGCGTTTGATAGAGCTTGAACCTGCATTTGTACTTCAGGAGGCATATGACGCTAGATTGGATGACTGTAGGTACTGGTAGTGGCCTCATGATTGTGATTGGCGTTGTGGACTTTGACTGTCCAGACATCATCCTTAAAATTGGCACGGGCAGACCATGGGCAGTCGATAAGCCTTGTTCCAGTATCCCTCAAACGAGTCGTATCTGTAAGACCATTTCGAGCTTTATACACGCCCTCTCTATCGCACTAGAGGTACATGGCATGGTCTTTCGCATTGTGGCGACGAATAGCTACGGCGTAGCCATTGGATCTTGCATGCGATTGCAAGCTGTTGAGTAACCCCTCTCAGGTAAGGTATCGGATATGCTCTGAGGGTGGTAGGAGGCTCATAGTTTCAACTTTGATTTCGTTGCGCTGGATTTGTCTTGTAGTTGCAAAGTTTTATCACGTAGATGCAGAGGAAAGAAAAGGAGATTGCAGTTGCGACTAGTCGCGAAAATTTTTCCTACGCCTAGGCGCTATATCACGGGCCTGTCGTTCTAGTGTTTTTACCCTGTCGCAATATCACTACCCTTTTAAGATCATACTATTGAAGTCCTCAACTCCGATGCCACCCCATTCCTCCTGAATTGCTATAAGAAGTTCCCCTCGATTTTTCGGAATAGATTCTCGGTTGTTAAATGCTCTTTTGAGTCGACTCCAGATGTTCTCAATTGGATTCAAATCAGGAGAGCAAGCCAGCCAATCCATAAGTGGAATTCCTTCATTCTCGAAAAATCCTTTAGCAATTCCGACTCGATGACAAGGCACTACATCATGCATAAACGTCCATGCTCCCACATTACGCTCAATTTGAGTTGCCGTTCGTAGAACTTGATCCATCAAAACCCGTTCCATATACCGCTTTCCCGTCATACGTCCTTCAATTAATACCGGAGGTCCTTTTATGTCTTTAAATATAAAGGACCATATTCGGACAGGGGTTCGACCACTTTTGAAGGTCAGTTTAAGACATGCTTCGTTGGCTTGTCTCCAGATCCAATAAACTCGTCCGTCCAAACCCAACTCAATATTGCATTCGTCGGTAACATAACTCTTTCCCAATATTTTGCTTTCCGATGCAAATGCTCTTGTGCAAAAATGAGCCGCTTGTCTTTATGAATCACTTTAAGGTACGGTTTCCGACGTCCTACCCATTTACGGTAACCGTGCTTATCAAGGACCTTTTTGAGAGTGTTAGGGCAGCATTTGAATTGCTTACAAAGTGCTCGGACACTTAGACTTCGATTTTCTACTGCAGTGTTTACTAAAACAATCTTGTCTTCAAGAGAAAGCTTGGATGGGTGGCCAGAACGAGGTCTGGTAGTAGTAGGGTCATTCGGATTTTCTTGGGCATGCTTCAACATACGGAATACAGTTGTTTTGCTTAAACTAACATGGGCAGCAATTATGGAATAGGTAATACTGGCTTTGTGAAGATGAGTTACAGAACAAGCACGCCTCCAGGTAATATGGCTGAATCGCAGCATCGTGGAAGTGTATTGCGACAGGAACGAAGCCTTCATCGCAAGAATTGAGCTTGAAATTTTTTCTAAGCTAGGAATCGTGGCGTTCCGAAAAATTTGATGCTATATGTATCTACATCTTGCGCTTCAAATACGTCCTCTATTTGAACAGCTCTCAATGTGTAGAATGTCATGGGTTGCATCTCTCTAGTCGCTCTTTTCCTTGCGGCCACCTCCACTCTGTTCCCCAAGGCCTACGGTACACACGGCATGGTGGAATTTTCGACCAAGGAGAGGTGACACGGAGTCAATGGAGGACATCGGGCTGCCCACAGAAATTTTTGATGAGAAGCAGACTGGTAAGTTCAGCAGAATATGGATTTTAGATGATGATTCTCATAATAACGACCTATCCGTCCGTTGTCCTCGCAGGTTGCCGACGACAACAATTCCGTGACTTGGTTGTTCATTACTGGGATATCAGAGAGAAAGAAGAAGCACTGCTTTTCTAACTCCTTTACGATCGCCCTCTTAGCTGCTACAACACACCGATCAGGCACATAAAACATCCATGCTCTCCCTACTCACCGGAAAAGGTATAAAAGTATCATGGTAGATGGAGAAGATTGATAAATCGGATTTCCACTCAAATATCACGATTTTTGATTGTATTTACCCAGGTACAGTAACGTCGGTCACCGGGACCTTGACCACTACCGGGAGTTTGACCACTTTTCGCACTAGATAAATTTTATGATGAGTTAGTCACCCAAAATCTACCAGGATGGGTTGCCCATCGCCCAAATACACCTAAGAATAGTTATTGATGATTTGGAACCTGTACGGGGTCTGCTGGCAGCCTTTAATCTTTATCGGGTACCCGAGGCAGGTCTTACAACCCTAGCATTTCAGTAACACCTTAAAACTATCCAACACACTTACAAAAGTGCAGCTACTGAGTCCACATTGGCTTGCTTCGGGGCAGTCGAATTCGGCAGTCATTTACAACAGTCGAATTCGACTGCCCGCAAGGATGCGAAACTTCGGAGGTCCAACATCGAGAGAAACCGAAGTAGCGGTAAAGATAAAGCTCCTGTATATAGTAGGGAATAGAGTCTTTTCGCTCTTCCATCTAATTGTGCAAAGACAATGGCTATGTGGATGCCCCATCCAGATCTTCCTGAGCATATCGTTGCTCCAATTCAGCGGGCGATTGAAGGTATGCCCTCAGCACATCTTTTACCGCTGGTTGAAGGCGAACTTCTTACTCCAGAACAAGCCCACATACACCTGCAGAACTTTGCCTTTAGTTAAGGCTTTTACGTCGTTACTACGAATGGAAAAAAGGATGGAACATATACTCGGTTTACCTGTATTTATCACAGCAAGAAAACCCGGAACTATAGAAACTAGATGAGCATAAGGAAGAAAGAAGTAACCGACAGAGAGAACATACTTCGGTGCGGGGTATGGGATGTCCATAGGAGGTATATGTATTTTATAGAGGTGTTACTAAAGGCATGAACATGGAATTTATTTTCTATGAGGCGCTTCAACGAACTGTGTTTAAGTGTAGCTTAGAAGGCTTACTACCTCGGAATTACAAACGGATCCCATGGGAACACGCATGATATGGTTCCGAATCCTTTAGCATACCCAATACATACTCATCGAATACCTGAACATGCTATAACTATGCAACAAGTATCAGCATTAAGAGTATCTCAAATCAGCCATTCTGAAGCGAACAGGATTCTTGCACAACAAGGGCTTTCTGTTGACCGGAATGCTTATTACAACCAACAGCGAAACACAAAACCCAATCAGGATAATGATGGAGACCTTGAGGTTTTATTCAACTATCTCGAAAATGAAAATTTCCATGTACGGTCTCGATATAGCTACGAAATTGAGCCTGCTACAGGTAACCCTATTTCAAAATGCCTTGAGCAACTATTCTTCATTTCGAAATGTCAAATCAAGTGGGCGCAGCGATTTTCCAGTTTATTTCTCATTGAAATTGACTCTACATTCAACACAAACGCCTTAAAGCTTCCATTGACTATTGTCATTGGAATTGCAAATACTGGTAAGACCTTTTCTCTGGCATTCAGCTTCGTCCCAAAAGAAGATAAAGAATCTATAGACTTTATCTTCTTGTCATTGATGGAACTTGTTTTTGATGAGTTCCCTCCTCCACGTATTGTGGTATGTGATGATGAGTATACTCATTGGTGGTCGCAGGCACCGGATCGTCATAGGTGGAGTGATGAGAGATTATGGAGGCAGGTACTAGGGCCGCCGGTGAGCCTCTTGTCGCCAGTACACGTAGGGCAAGTTTTTTACAAGCCGATGGCAGTAGCAATAGGGCTATTAGAAGGGCGCTATGAATGTAGTGTATATATAAAGGGTTTTTGACCGATAGGCGGTTTACAGTAGGTCACTCATCAAGTTTAAAAGGCTTCGGCGGCGCTTCCTGTCCTCTTGTTTGTTTATCTAGGCGCTGCCAGTGTTACCTGGGGCAACTTAGTCGTTGCTTGTCTTGGCAGCCGGGTTATCGAGGCTTGGCCTTGGTGCCACCGTAACATGATAGCTGATCAAGGACAAGGACTTGTGGCGTCTATACCAAACAGCATGCCTAATACAATCCTTCAATTCTGTAAATAGCATGCTTTTAATAACATTAAAAAGGGCCTTACAGATAAAGGGTATAATAAGGAAATTTGTGAGAAGCTCCGTTCAAAAATCTGGAATTACTTACAAGTCGAAACTATCTCTGTTCTTGAACAGTGTAAGAAGATTCTTCTTGCATATGTAAGATGTCCAGAATAGCTTCATATTAAGCAAAATTAGATAGATAAGAAGAAGTTCATTTGTCGAGCCTATACGAAGTTATACCCAAACTTGGGAGCTTGTTCCACCCAATGGGCAGAAACAATGCATCCAGTACTAAAGCAAGTTCTAAACTGACAAATTTCTTTTCCAGAAGCTTGCAAACGCATAGCTCAACAACTCAGATCCATTGAGGCAAGCTTATTAGCTGAGGAAGCTATCAGCTGAACTGTCTAGCCCAGAATTGTGGATACAAACGCCTTTATTCACTTACTAGGCAAAATATCATTACCTGCGATTGAGCTATTAATGCCAGAGTAGACGGAAACAAAGCTACCAAAGCTATATTCAATTTGGACTAGTGGATGTAGCTGGTCATGTTCACTTCCGGTACAATATGGACTACCATGCCGGCATTGGATGATGAGAGCTTGTTTAGATGGTTTTCCGTTACCTCTATCTCTTATCCATCCACGCTGGTGGCTTTCCGCCAATCCGGTCTATGCTGATAGTTGGTCTATGAACTATCACGATGCTGTGATCGACTTGCAAGAGCGCCACATACATGGGTTTGCCAATAGAGGTAGAGATCTCATTATACAGTCTGTTCACGAAGTATTAGACAGACAGTCTCACCTTTTGTCGGAACAAGCAGAGCGGGTAGCTCAACGTCTTTTTACCAGTAATACTCAACTCCTCACAGAAATTGACGCTCTGCAGGCAAGAGAGCAAGAGATGCCTGCGCAAATGCCAGCTCTAGCTCCAGGTTCCGAGAGAACTAACCTTCAACAAAAGAAAAAGAAGGGAAGTACTAGAAAGCGAGCGCTTACTGGGGCAGAATTTTCCGAACGACAGGAAAGGCAAACAGAAGCTAGAACTCGAGCTCAAGTAAGAGCAAAAGCAGCGGAATTGGCTTGCACCTGACGTCAGACAAGGCGCTGTGTTGCAGCTGAGATTGTTGAAGGCCGAGAGAAGGCAGAGACTATCCATGTTGCTCACCCATTGTAATCAGATTGCTTGTAATGAATTTCCTCAATTTCCTATATAGTTTACGTAGTCTATATGCATTGATTTGCCGTCCTCGCTCGAACCACTTACCCCTGAAGTTTCGCATCCTTGCGGGCAGTCGAACTCGACTGTTGTAAACGACTGTCGAATTCGACTGCCCCGAAGCAAGCCGGGTCCACATACAGCATATGGTGGGAAAAAAGTGCAGTTAGTGCCTACAATACTAATTAATGAAGGTTATTCGCCCAAGTATACCGTGTGGGAGATAATATTAGCACTTCCCCTATATATCCAGAAAATTCACCTTAATTAGTTAATTAGAAGGTTTACCCAAGCTAAAAGACTATTACGGAATGATTGTTTTGTTGGTTCTGTATTGGTGAGTACTAAAATCCTACTAGGCGCAAGCCCTGCATACAAGCCCATTAACGAAGGCTTCTATAGGTGGGGCAATATTCATGGCTTAATATTTATTCTAGGCATGTCTAAATGCGCTTAGCAATCAACCCAATACTCTTTCTAAAATGCCAGGAGCTTTGGGGGCTCAGGAGGGAGGCAGCCCTAAAAGTGGTCAAACTCCCAATAGTGGTCAAGGTCCTAGTGACCGACGTTACCACGCGGAAAGTTTGTCCACCCTTCGAAATCTGAGAATACCAACGCAGTTAGAACTCATACCGGCCTACCAAGCGCCACCCACCAAGCGAGCCAAGCTTGCCAAGTTCCCCGTCCCCCATTAAAAACTCTGCGTAGGCGACGAATATTCTAGCAAGAACAACTATGTCACAGCCAAACCAGGAAGATCGTCTTGCTCTTGCCATCTGTGATGTCCAAATTGCAAGGTTCAGCACTGTTGCCGCAGCCACTAAACATTGGAACGTCCCACCGTCTACCCTTGGTCATCGTCTTCATGGACGCTTATCTCGTCGTACTGCACGCGAAGCTCAGCAGATTGTCACTCCAGAGGAAGAGAAGGCTCTTATTGCTTGGATTCATCATTGGTCTGCCCAAGGATTTCCTGTTTGCCATGATATGCTGAATCGCATGGCTCAACACATCTTATTTTCCCGCTCTGAGACTGGTCGCCGCGACTCCACATCTAGTAGAATTCTAGGTCGCAATTGGGTTTCCCACTTCATAAATTGACATGATGCCCTCCAGTCTATTATTGCAAAACCTTTAGAACAGTCTAGGCATGAAGCATATACTTCAGACAATCTTGAAGCTTGGTTTAACGTCTTTCGCAATATCATCAACCAGTATCACCCTAACCCTTCCAACATTTACAATATTGATGAAACTAGCTTCTGCATTGGCGCAACGTCAAAGACATATATTATTATTGATCGAGAGCAAGGGTCTACACACTATTTGGGTGAGGGGGAACATGGTGAGGCTCTTACGGTAATCGAATGTGCTAGCGCTGATGGCTCTACTATACCACCTTTTATTATCTTTAAAGGCGCAAACCTCCAAATTACTTGGATGTCAAACCAGGTTCCGAAAGACTGGATGGCTGCTTCGTCACCTAAAGGCTGGACTAGTAACATCTTAGGCTTGAACTGGCTTAAACGCAACTTCGACCCGAATACTAAAGCAAAAGCAAAAGGCCAACATAGAGTGCTAATTTTAGATGGACATGGTAGCTATCTCACAGCTGACTTCGTTTCCTACTGCCAGGAGGCTCGGATTGTTTTGCTGTGTCTGCTAGCTAATACATCGCATATGATGCAACCACTTGACCTTTCAGTATTCGCACCTCTTAAACACTATTTTCGCCGAGAAACAGACAAACACCTTAGACTAGGCGATATTCGTATTCCAAAAGCGGATTTCATGGATATCTATAGCATATCACGTCCTAAAGCCCCTACTAAGGCTAAAATTCACTCCGGCTTTCGAAAAGCAGGTTTGGTTCCATTTAATCCTGCTTTCGTTATCCAAAAGCTTCCAATTCTTGTTACCACCCCACCTCGTCCAGCTCCAATGGCCATCTATCCAACGCCTCACAACCCAAAGATGCTTATGGAAGCGATTGCGGCCTCTAAAGTCTTGCTAAAAGGTCTCAAAAAGCAGAGTTCAGAGCTTGAACTCATCTCCGGAAAAATCTGCAAAGCGGCCTCTACAGCATTTGCAGATCGCGCTATACTCTCCTTCGACAACGACGATATGCGAGCGCATAACCAACAGAAGATGCAGAAGGCTACTAGGAAGCGAAAGAGGATCATTGGGAACGGAGGGATTACGATTGGGGCTATTGACAAGGAACTTGCTCCTGTGGTGCCTCCTCCTCCTAAACGCACAGCACGGGTCACTCGTGCTCGAAAGCGAGCCAAAATACCCTCCCCGGAGCCCACCAGCGATGAAGAGTCCTATGCGACTGAGGGGACCAATGTAGATAGTGATATAAACTGCTGTATTGTTCTTGCGCTTCCGAGCGCTTTGTAGATAGATTGTTGATCGGTAGATGGGTGCCGCTCACTAGACCGTTATTACTTCTACCCAAAACAATATATTTATATTGGGGTTTTCATCTAGAAGGATGTCATGGGTTAGCTAGAGGCATTATTCATAGAGTTTCAACCTCGCAGAAAATACATTGCTAATGGAGGTGTATCGGCTTGATGTGGGCGCACATGCGCAGCGACCGAGTATGTCAACATGGACCAAATCAAATAGAGCCGATCTCCGCCTCGTGGAACATTTAAATTTAGCTGGAAACCATACTGCCATATAGATGATCTGATGCTATGTCGCAAAGCCTTTTAAACTTTGCGAGGGCTATGTGGTGGTGTACGGAGTGTAGTTTGTTGGGGGTGGACAAACTTTCCGCGTCCCACTGTACCACCAAAACCATACCAATATACACTATCCTACCTAGCGCAAGGTGAGCCCAACGTTAACCTTGCGTTTCCAGCCTCGATTCTTGATCGCCTTGTAGTGTATATGCTTATATATGTGCCACACATAGTAGAAAGGAATGAAGCTGAATTTAATGTTGTCGCGATGCATCATTGGCAATGCCATGGGACACCAGCAGGGTCGTCGCCTAATTTTAGTGGACCCAGTGCCTACTTGGAACATAACCCTCCCTGAACGGTCGCTAAATTTTAGCGAAAACCTGCCTGTCAGCACAAGAGAAGGCATGCTCCTGGCAGAAATGTTGTGGAGTTTAACTTGGATTTTGAATGAAGGCCTTATAAACATGTCAGAAGATTGTCCTGCAAAAATTAGCAGTCGGGATTACCACCTCACTATGGTAGCCTAAACGGCATGGCAGAATTGTGGTATTTTGGTAAGGTTCTGGTGGTACGCGGGTAAATAAGATCAAAAATCGTGGTATTTGAGTAGAAATCCGTTGATAAATTCAGTCTTCCCTTCGCGTCTCTGTGATTAGGAGAGAGTAGTTGCTGGTACATGCCTGGGTCGTGGGATGGTTGGCACCTAGGGTTCGTTTGTATCCTTCACAGGCCCTAATATAAAGAGGAATGGCCTCATTCTGACGTTCTAGCCCATGAAGTAGATATGCCAGAGAGTAGACGCTAGTCAGCGTGTCGGGATGCTCTGCGCCGAGCGCCTTCTCGCTCCCCTCCAGAGCCCGTCGGTTCATCTCCTCCGCGTCTCGTACTTGCCCTGCCTCTCAAGCACCAACGCGAGGTTGCTGACGCTGGTCAGCGTGTCGGGATGCTCTGCGCCGAGCGCCTTCTCGTAACCCCCCAGCGCCCGTCGGTTCATCTCCTCCGCCGCCTCGTACTTGCCCTGGTCTTGAAGCACTAACGCGAGCACTCCAATACTATGCAATGTCTCCAGATCCTGCTCGCCAAGTATCTCTTCTCTTATAGCGTAGGCCTCCTTGCTTCTCTCCGCGGCTAGCTTGAGGTTCCCTCGAGCCCGGTAATACCACGCTGTTAGATGTAGGAGCGTTGCTCGCTGAAGATGCCTCTGTTTGTCGCTGTAATCATATCCTAGTACAACCCAGGCGTGTGGAAGCAAGGCCTCACAAGTGTTCCAATGTTGGTACTCGCCGACAGGGAAGCCCTTTGATAGAGCATGCAAGGCGCCCTCTTTCCACTTCTGAATCTCCCCACGTAAGCTCAGCCATCGTCTAGTTGCTAATTGCACCAGTCTGTGCATCTCGAAATTCTCACCGTCCGGGTTAGCAGTGACCAGAGAAAAAGCGTTCAAAGTTCCCATTGCATCTTCGAACTCCAGCGAATCATTTTCGCACAAGAGGTGTTTTGGAATACCCTGTCGATCAAAGACGCACATAAGTGACAGGAGATCTGCGGCTGGGGCATCCTCCATCCTAATTTGCTCAAAAGTGATTTGCCAGGTGGAAATGACCGAGCTTGGCACACTTGGGTCCCTTCTTAAGTCTCGGATTTCTTTGTCCAAGAGGGACGTCTCGTTAGCTTCTTTCTGACGGAAAAGAGTCAAATATTTCGAAACAGTTATCCCCTTCGCTGCGACGTACGCAGACGCTTGAGTGATAGCTAGAGGCAGATACTCTAGAGCTCTGGAAAGCGCACCATAGTCTTCCTCTGTCGATAGATTGTTTGGCAGCTTCTTCTGTAACAAGAGTTTGGCTTCTTCGGGCTCCATCGACTGAATTCCGAGGACATTCTGCGGTTCGCCAACTAGTTCAATTGCTACTTTTCTATACCGGGATGTGACCAGAATTGAGCCGTTTGAGCTCTGTGGCAGGTAACTCGACAAAGACAGGCTCGGCTGTTCTCGATCGCCCCCTCGGGATGAAACAGGTGCTCGCTGGTTAAAAAACGTCTTTGACTCATCAGCGTTGTCTAGTATCATTAGCCAACAGCCACTCTCTTCGCTCTGCAACCACTCCTGAAGGAGGAGTAGCATGTCCGCTTCAGGATCGTCTATTCCGGGTAAATTTACCGCCTTGGCAATAGAATGATACGCCTGTACAAATCTGGCCTCATTGCTAGCGTGGATCCAGAACACCCAAGTTTCAGGTGACTTCTCCATCGTCCTATAAGCGTACTCGATCGCTATTTGAGTTTTTCTGTGAAAGAGTAAGATAATAGCAATTGCAAAGTCGGGGGGTGCTACCTGCCCAATGCCTCCCAGCCCTACCAAGGCAAGCCGATGATGGGTGTTTTGGACCGAAAGCCTCTGCTCAATGCCATTAAGGATACCCTGTCGGCCGACGAACTTTGAGTCTCTTCGGTATGGTATTATTATGGACGGCTTTAGACATTGTCCCGAAGCATCTATAAAAGCCGGACAAATCAGATTCTATTTCTGGCCTCCGAATACTTCATCGCCAAACCATCAAAGTGTACCTTGCCCCTTCGAGATTTGCCCCGGAATGACAGCGACATTAGAAACCGCAGACGCGACCACGGCCTCTAGAGCTCTGATAACCGGCAAGTACTTTTGGTTTTTGACGTCGCTAAATTTGCACAAGGTCCTATGATTTGCCCCTGCGACACCGACTGCGATTTCGTTAGGAAGATTAAGCCTCGCAGAGTCCCTGTCCACAATCTACGAAGCCCGTGGTTAGTCACATATGCTGCGTGCGGCCTTGGATACTCTATGGCTACTAACAAGCTGATTCCCCATCTTCTCAGTCTCGTAGAACGTTCTAATCTGCAGCTTCGCTCCTCGCTCAATGAACTGTTGCGAGATATCAGCAAACGCGACGGAATTCCTCTGCAGTGCCTCTACAAAGTTTGTGTTCGTGCTAAATCCGAGCTGAGTGACTTTTAGGATGTTGGCGGCGAAGCTGGCCCAAAACGCCAAGTCGGCACCCCTATGAGGCACTCCAAAAAATATAGATCCTTGCACGCTTTGGAGTAAACTTTCGTAGTGACTGGATCGTTCATGGGCAAGAATCAAAGCCTTCGGGGTCAATCAGCATCTATTCTTGAAAATCGACAAGGTCTAAAGAACTGCCTTCTTCACTAAAATTCCACCGAGGCTATGGGAAATGAATATGATCGACCTCTTCTTCTCTTCCGCACTTCGCCGCTCTCCGTCAAGCCTATCAAGGAGCATTGCGGCCTCATCGCTAATGTCGGTGACGGCTTTACTGAATGCAGTCGTCGAGTTGTAGCCATACGACAAGACTCTTGCAGCGGGTAATTGAGTTGGGAGAAAGTCTCGAAGCCAGAGTTTCCCGTTGCTGTCGGTCCAGGTCTGCTCCCAATCCCCACGTAGTCCGTGTACGGCGACGATGCTAGAACCCTTTTAGCTTCTGTAGATGGAGGTGTCATGGATAAAGACGCCTAACTGACTCAACTACGTAACTTTTTTCCTGTTGCGTGTCCTCAAACTTGAATAGACCATAGTTTTCCCTTACGGCAGAATCAGCCTCGCCCTGAAGAGGTTCAGTGTTTGCCACTTGCGGCCTGGCTGGAGCCGTTCCTTTCTTCTTGGGTCCGAACTTGGAGAAGAATGGCATATTTAGGGTCGGTGTTTCATCCAGCTTTTTCTCCCTCAAACGTCGACGGGAAGCCTTCCCAGGATAATCGGGAAAAAGTGATCGATGTAGGATAAGCGGGGAGACTTGCGGCTGAGCGATCGTGGAGACTCTCTGCATTGGTTCGCTTAGTAACCCAAACGAACAGTCGAGCCGCATTAAAGAGCACAGACCCAATCTCGTGATCTCCCCCCCAACAACTACCGTCACTTTACCTCAGCGAGCTCAGACCATTCAGCTTCCTAAAACGGTTAGATTGCACGTGAGCCCCGTTTTGATGCGGAGCTTTTTCGGGCGAGTAGACGGACCCTGCAATGTCCACATCGGTTGTACGGCCCATTACATTTCCCTCGCAATCGAAGGTGACCCCCCCGCCCGACTTGCTATCGAACCTGCGGAAAACAGCCTCCTGGAGGATCAGCATACTTTGAGCCCTCTGGTGTTCGACTGTCATCGGGCGGAAGATGGTCGTGCGATGCAACTAACATATCGCTGGCTCGGATGCATTTACTTGCGTCGCGATTCGCAGCACTTTCGTGTCTATTGGAGAGACGGACCTGTGGACGAGATGCCTTCGTCCATCAAAATGTACGATGGTATGTTGCCTGAAAACGGGAGATCGGGGGCATTCCTCGGCATGTCGCGACCTCCCGATGATTCAGCAGTGCCAGCCCCGTGGACTAATAATCCAGTTGTTCTCATCTTTGAACTGGTGAATGCCCTGGTCGAAGATATTTCATAAACGAAGCTTATCGCTACTGCGACCTCTTTTTTAACGGGGCCCCCGAGATTTACCATGGGAAAGTCTTACTCCAAGATCTTACATATTCTACACAAAACAATTCAGCTTCAAAATTCGTCTTGAGTGCTGCAAAATACAGTAGAAAAACGACATGAGGAAAACTTCAGGAACTGGAATAAATTATTGAGTGTTGGGACGTCACACCATTCTCTACGCAGCTGCTTTCAAAGGCTTTATGAAGGTTACGTGGAAATGTGACCCGTTCGGTCATTGAATTCCGTGCTGTCAGCATCCGAACCCGTACTAGCCAAAAAATATTGATGTGTCTAGCTGAAGCTGGAATAGCTCGAAGCTTTCGTGGTTTTGAAACCTTGAACTTTGATTGGGTCTAACCGAATGCGGATTACCCGCTCAGCTAAAATAACTTCCGGTCTGTGCTTCAACTGATTGTCTCGACTGCCTGACATCAAGTGCCCTTCATTTTGAACTATCGTTGCCGCGGAGCCGTTCGACTGCAAGTAATCCGAGTCCACTCCCGCAGTTGTGGCGACTGTTCCCGGACTGCGCGCCAACGCGATGAGTGTGCAATCGACAGCGATCCTAGGTGACCAAGCCAGTGACAGCTTTCATGCCCACTCAGACTTGTTGCTAATCCATGGTGTTGTAACCCAGGTTATCCATGCCGTAACTATCCAACTTAAGTCTATCGCTCTTATCGATCACCCGGAAACATCTCAATTGCGGTTGGCCATAGTATCCCTCCTCCTAGGAAGTGACAGAGTATCTCTTGTCGGGACTCGCCCGCCGCCTTCACCGTCACCGCCGCTAAGGTCGCCGCACTCACAGCACGTGCGTTTGCCCACCCCGATAATGCAGACAGTCCCGTCACGTCTGCGGAAACTGTTACCCTCAAGCCTACGATGCCCATGGACGATACGACCGCTACTACAGACGCCAAGGGCACGTCTGTTATTCTAGGCCGTAACAGCGCTTCCACTTCGCGCGAGACTAGGGTGGCCAATACAGATATGTCGTATGCGGTGCGAAATCTCTTGCTGTCCACAGAGGCACCCGCTCCGATGCCGATACCTGAGACAGCCAGCTCTGAGCCCAAGCCTTCCCAGTGTTCACTGGCCAAGGTCGGTACCCAGGAAGAGTCGGACAGGCTTGGGGCAAATAAACGACAAGACTGAAAAAGATAAAAGAGCAAACCAAAATGAAGAACGTATTCTGCCGTCAAGGCACGCTAATAGGACGGATATAGACACTCTGGACGATAGCGAATTATCGGGGGTAGATCCCAACAGGGGTGCATCCGCATCAGCACACAATTTGAATAAAAGATCCGATCCGTCATCCGCTGGCGGCTCGCTACCCTTTGGCGGTGTCTTCGACAAATCCCCCATAACCTCCATAAAAAGGCGGAAGACTGGGACTGCATCTGGTTAGGCTACTGAGAAAGAGAATGGCCGCGACAGAACCCCTGGCGACGGTAACAACAGGGCATCGGATGAGGGGGAAAGTGGTGACGAGATCCCTGACGATGAAGATTATCATGGGACGATTCCTAAGGGAGAGGATAATCAGGATGCCACCCCCGAAAGAGGAGATGTCCATTCCGCTTCAGTGAGCTCCCGGGATCCGGTCGTGCAAAGTATATTGTATGGAGGCTTTATCTAGAACCGAGGCAATAAATCGAACGACGCCGAAGTTAGCGATAAGTAAGGTAGTGGCGTCATGATACAAGTGACGTGATAATACAAAATTGATTTTCCTCACCAAAATAAGCGAGCGGTGCATAATTGCAAGCCCCCGAGAGCACTTCCCCGGCCCTAGACAGGCTGCCTTTGAGTGCAGACGAAAATTACTGCGCTAGAATACTCAACTACCTCTTGCTCATACATAGAGCCAATTTTTATGTGGATGCGATCATTACATAGCTGGTGGCACAGTTTCTTATGCTCAAAAACTGGATCTTTTGCCTCGGTTTTTCCCAAAAATCGTCGAAATCCTGCTGTTTTCTATCCCGCTTTTTCATTGCGACACAACGCACTAACGTCTGATGTTAATAAAAATTATTCTTAAGTATGGCCGACGTGCCTGTAAGTTGTGCTACGAAATTTGATCAAATTCCAATGTGTTGCGGCTGTAAAACCATATACTAGTCGCAAAAGCGATGAAATTGGACCTGGCCCGCAAATTTGGGTGGGGTAAAATAAATTTGTATCATCACGTCACTTGTATCATGACGCCACTACCTTACTTACCGAGACCGAGATCGACGTTGAATTGGACGGGACGGGACCCAGGCATATCCCCAGGTGGACATAGATCCAAAAGAGATAGCTACTGAATTTCACGACCAGCAGCAAAGTCATATGAATAGGAATGAGGACTCTGATGAGGGAAGTCCGACTCATAATTTCCACTCCCGCTCAATCTACCGACGTGGGACCGGATTGGTGGATAAAGAAATGGTCCTCCGTGCAGAACTGGGACTCGCCCCAGGCCACGCCAGCTCCTTCGGAGTCGTCTAGTCCTTGCGTCCGTAAGTTCAAGGAGATTTCCAGAGCAACGGTCAAGCAGAAAGCTGCGAGCAACGTGATAGCGCCTGCGCCTATTGGCGTAGAGGAGACGGACCGTATGATGCACATAGGCCAGCGGATCGGAGGCATCGACGTTCTGAGTGACCTACGTAGGATTGTCGAAGAACTTGATCATGGCGCCTATGTCGGTGGCTGGGACTTGAACAAAATACCTGAGGGATTTCGTAAACAGCCTCCAGAATACTACACCGACGACGGGCTGAGTCTCTCCAGCCTCGGCCATATCTAGTTCCATCAGCACATCCTTGGGCGTTTGGACGATAAGAGGGCGCTCACTCGAACCCAAAGGCGATATCACTGCCTTATGCTGCGGCGATTCTACGTTGCTCATCAAGAGCTCGTCGAAAAAGAGGAAACGAAAAGCCGTCAAGAAAAGGGTAGAGTGGCGACAGTCGCCAAAAAGAGGCTCGATCGGCCCCAGGATGGCGCTCGATTTGACAGATGGCTAAAGATTGGGAAGGCGGTGGAGCCGTTGGCGGAAAGATTTGGAATGGGGATCATCTGTTTGATACCAGCCACAGTTCAGGACTAGGAGTGAGCCTCCCCCCCATCCAATTTACACATTGCTCTAACACCTCTTCGCTGTCTAACGGGCTAACTGTTATGGCAGTCTCATTAGGATCAAGGTGGAAGCCTTAAAAAATCTCCCAGACTGCATTGACATAACACGTCCGCCCGATCAGGTTGGCCGCTTGAGTCGACTGGTGGCAGCCCATATCATGCAGAATATTGTCGAGGCATCCCCATCCAAAAGGGCCTGCCGCTGCTTCACCTCGACGATGGAGAACTCAACTCAATCCTCGCCAATCCGCACGTGGATGGGCCTCGTCTTTTCGAGCCTTCTAAGGCAAGGTTTGAGAAGGTCGATACCCCCGGCACTTCTGCCCTCGTGCCGTATGCCGACCGGGCCACGTCGCCGACTCCCAACAAACTACTAGATAGTAGGAAGGAACCTCTGGCATTGCCTGGCCTGCCTAGACCTGGGGTCGAGGAAGGAAAACGTATGGACAGAAATACGATGTTCAAGATAATTCGTGCAGTCTATAACCCGTGTGTCGGAGGCAGGCCTACGAGGGAGGATGGGAAGAATGGCCTTATGGATTCATCTTCCATAACCGTTCTAAAAATTCCTTCTAGGGGCGTAGCGTCTGAGACGGCAGCTACAGGGAAGCGGGCCACAACCCAGTCACAGGAGTCTTCGCGCAAACGACCCCAAACTGGGAAGACCTGGCTTGTTAAGTTTTAGCTTTGATTTCTATTTCCAAAATTCCACCTTCCAGTCTTAACGTTTGATCACCTACGCCCGATGCTCTCTTTTTCTTTTGGCTGCAGCTCAATGACGATTAGCGTTCTATAACTCTGGAGATACTACCCCCTTGAGGAGTTGCTTCCGCCACGGGTTGAAAAGGCTAACTCTTAGCCCATGACACTGTGCAATGAGGCCGTGAAAACTTTCTTCCCATCTTTGGAGGCTTTCGTCTGTTGGAGGGGAAGGGGGGAGTCTTCTAGCCAAAGGTTAAGGAAATCAAAGTTGCTGCCACCCCATTATCTTTACCACTTGGCCTAGACACCCTTTAATTCTCGTCGTCCAGCAAGATTGAAGCGGCGGGTCGAAGCACTCCATACAGTTGCTGCGCCAACAAAATGACGAGAATTCACTGGAATTTCCCATCTACATTTCACTGCGGCTTCTCCACTTGCTCGCCCACTAACCCAAATGCGTGAGATCTGTCGATCCACGCTCAAAACCCTGACCGATCAGCGAGGCGCACTAACTACCAATTCATGGATAATGTAGGGGTTGGAGGGCCGATTAGCAGGAATGACTATTAGTATAGAGACGGCGAACCTGGGCGTCTATGGATAGCCAACTTCCTGAGTCAGCTTTTCGAGTCAACATTGACTGTCCCGGAGCCACCACCACCAATCCAGCAAGTGTGCACCAATTGGGTAACGGGCAGAACGCAGGAGAGCAACCTAAACCCAAATAGGCAATACTCAAACTTTACGATAAGCGCTCTCGTTTAGGGTCGCAGTTTTAAGCTGTTTTGCATCACAGTATAGCGTAAATTGGTTCGCTTTTTGGTAATAGCATAGCCTTGGTCGCACGCAAATCTTTGTGCGCTTTTGAGGGCCTCTTCGTGGGTGTCAAACGTCTCGGATGGCAGTGGGAGCATCGCCATAACTTCGTTCGGTGGTGAGAGAAAGGAAGGAAAAAAAGTCAGCGGGGCATCGCTAGGTAGGGTAAAACACGTTCGCTTCAACAGCCACACTCGATTCAACGAATTTCTAGAACTTTCCATCGCGCCCCATTAAAACTCACAGGCGACCCACCCCAGAACTTTAGGCATTATGGATCATCAAGCTAACATTGCTAATGCTGTCGAGGCTTACCGGACTGGCCAATTCAAGCATATTCACGAAGCTGCTAGAGAGTATAGGGTGGATCTGTCTACTGTGTGGTACTGCCTTAATGGGACGGTAAGTATAAAAGAAGCTAACGCAGCCAAACAAGCGATGACTCCAGGTGAAGAGGAGGCCTTAATTACCTGAATTCAGCGCTGCCAAGCTCAGGGCTTTCCAGTAAGACATGATATGATTAAAGCGATGGTAGAATACATAATTGCGAAGCGAAACAACACAGTCCGACGTCATACCCTTTCTGTACAGGTTTTAGGCCATAACTGGACTGGACAATTTGTTAAATGTCATTCTTTCTTAGCATCTACTATGTCTAAACCTATAGAACAGACTCGGAATAAAGCCTGTAGAGTATGAAGAGGGGTTATGCGCCGACACGGGTTATGCGCCAATTCTAGAACCTTCCACGTATCGCCTCATAA